>BJBW01012890.1:0-16340 GCA_004320125.1 Scolopax mira | reverse complement strand
TGATCATGCCCAGCCAGCATGGGTTCACAAGGGGCAGGTCCTGCTTGACAAACCTGATCTCCTTCTATGACAAAGTGACTCAATTGGTGGATGAAGGAAAGGCTGTGGATGTTATTTACCTAGACTTTATCAAGGCCTTTGATACAGTCTCCCACAGTATTCTCTTGGAGAAACTGGCTGCCGATGGCTTAGATGGGAATACTATCCACTGGGTTAAAAACTGGCTGGAGGGCCAGGCTCAGAGAGTGATGGTTAATGGAGCTCAATCCAGTTGGTGGCCAGTCACAAGTGGTGTCCCACAGGGCTCCACTCAAGGGAGGGGGAGGGCTCCGTACTCTTCAACATCTTTATCAATGATTTGGACAAAGGGATCGAATGCACCCTCAGCAAATTTGCAGATGACACCAAGTTGGGTGGGAATGTTGATTTGCTGGAGGGTAGAAAGGCTCTGCAGAGGGATCTGGACAGGCTGAATGGATGGGCTGAGACCACCGGGATGAGGTTCAATAAGGCCAAGTGCCAGGTCCTGCATTTGGGTCACAACAACCCCAGGCAGCACTACAGGCATGGGGAAGAATGTCTGGAGAGCTGCCTGGCAGAAAAAGACCTGGGGGTGTTAGTCAACAGCAGGCTGAACATGAGCCAGCAGTGTGCCCAGGTGGCCAAGAAGACCAACAGCATCCTGGCCTGTATCAGGAATAGCATGGTACGTAGGACCCAAGAGGTGATCGTCCCCCTGTACTCGGCACTGGCGAGACCCCACCTTGAGTATTGTGTCCAGTTTTGGGCCCCTTACCACAAGAAAGACATTGAGGTGCTGGAGCAGGTCCAGAAAAGGGCAACGAAGCTGGTGAAGGAGCAAAAGCCTTATGAGGAGAGGCTGAGGGAGCTGGGGTTGTTCAGTCTGGGGAAGAGGAGACTGAGGGGAGACCTTATTGCTTTCTACAACTACCTGAAGGGAGGCTTTAGAGAGGCCAGGGTCGGTCTCTTCTCCCAAGTCACAGATGATAGGACAAGGTGTAATGGCTTCAAGTTGCGCCAGGGGAGGTTCAGGTTAGATATTAGGAAATATTTCTTTAGTGAAAGGGTTGTCAGGCATTGGAATGGGCTGCCCAGGGAGGTGGTTGAGGCACCATCCCTGGAGGTATTCAAGAGATGAGTTGACATGGTGCTCGGGGACCATGGATGTAGTAGTGGATTGGTGTTGTTTTGGGTGTGGTGTGGGGTTTGTGTGGGTATGTTTGGGGTTTTGGGGGGGGGGGGGGGGGGGGTTTGGTGGTTTTTTGGTTGGTTGGTTGGTTGGTTTTTTTATTGGTTGGACTAGATGATCTTAAAAGTTCCCTTCCAACCTAGGTGATTCTATGACTCTGTGAAGAATTATTTAAAACCTGAAAAGGAGAGCCTCTGAGATCCTGCTCACATAATATACCATTGCCTCAATAGCTCACAAAAACATCCTGTTCTACCTGAAACAGGCAAGATAGTGCTTAAAGAAAAAAATCTCTTAGCAGCTACATTTTTTTTCCACACAACACTATTTTAAAGCCACCTTAAAAGGACTGTTGTAATAAATGTATTGAGTTTGAAAGCTTGTTCAGTTTCACTCTAACTTCTGTAAGTGATTCTGTTCTGTCTTAAAGTGTTCTTTATTACTTCCAGCTCAGGAAAAGCCATAATCTGTGTTTCTGAAGCAAGAGGTGGGCGTTGGTAGCATTCCAAGGGAAATTGCTGATGTTTCTGCAAACTTTCAATTTATTATTCAGAAAAATGAAATGAAACATTATGTTCTGGAGCAGATTAACAAAATACCCCCACACTATTTTGTTGAGATGACTTGAAGCATCTACTGAAAACATTGCTTAATCAAAATTGGAAATACAAAAAAATTGGTTTGGATTGAATCAGAAAAATGGTTAAAGGACAAAAAATTCAGGTGACCTCCAGATTTGTAAATCCAGAATGAAACATTCATTTTCCTTTTCAGTTCATGTAGCCATGTTCAATAATTTGTACCAATTTTGAAGTGAAAAATACTATTTTGGAATAATTTAGTTTTTAAATATTGCAAAAAAATTTTTGTTGTATTTCCCATCTGAAACATAACACCAAATATGTTAATTCAGATTTTTTCCCCCATTTTCTCTAATCTATTCACCAAATTCCTTTTTGTTTGTTTTGTTTTTCTTTTGGGGTTGGGAAGTTGTGTGTGTCTTGAAATCAGGATCTGTCAGATTTTGGTATTTCAAGCAAAGTCTCATCAAGCTGGAGGAGAAAATGCCATTCAAGTGAAAACTAGGCTAAGATACATTCCACAGGTTTAGCAATAAAGTGTTATTTTTCCAAGGGCTCTTTGAGATATTTGTATCTTTGTATACGCCTGAACTATTGCTCAGGATAAAGAAAATAGGGTGTTCTGTGGCTGATCATCATTTGTTTTATACTCATGAGACATTTGGGTTGCCACTTTTCTCTTTTTATTTGCTGCCAAGCTTTCCTTTTGTTTTTCTCACATAAGTTAGGGCAGGAAAATGCTGCACTCATCAAAAGATGAGAAGTCCCACTGCCTGGGGCCAGATGTTCATAAAATATTCCTTTGATTATTTTTTTTCACCAGTCTCTTTTTCCCCCAGCACACCAGCTGAGAGTAAGTCCCTTTTCACCTTATGTTCAGCTCTATGTCATCTTGAATTTAGCGTGAAATTTCAGTCAATTTGACTCTGAGAGAAGGGGCTCCTGAGGCAAATATTTCCCTTCCCTTATTTCAGACACTTTGCCTGTAAACTAATTGCACAGATAGGAGTTAGTTCATTTGTTATGTTTGCTTTTAGTAGCAGAACAATACAGGAGTAAAAATGAAGTGCTCTGTTCAGAGGAAAAGGTAATTTTTCCTCCGGACAAACTATTGGAAGTTCCCAACATACATGTTTTTGCTTTGCTTTTGCACTAAATAACACTATTAGGTGAATAGTATTGAATTCTCCTCTTAGTAGAAATCTCTTTTTCTCACTAATACTAATGAGTAAATATTTAAACTTGCTCTAAATATTCTCCAGTAATTATTTTTATGGCAGCAGTAAATTAGAATTCCACAGTGTGAGAACCCTGAACAGAGGCTTTACAAAGGTGTTAAACGCAAGCCTGTAGGTGAACTAAAACAGAAATCACATTAAATCTAGTCTTGATGATGAAACATTAAAAGCTTGTGAATATTTTCAATAGCCATGATTGCATCCTAATTTAATAAATCTTTGCTCACATATATTCTAGTTTTTCCACCCCATCTGCCTCTTACTCTCAGCTGCTACCATGGTAGCTCAGGACGGCAAAATCTCTTTAGCTGCAATTGCATAATCTGCTGCTAGCCAACAAAAGGATGGAAGCCAACAAAAAATGGAGAATACTGCACAGATTAAAACATTTCCCCTTTTCCTCCTTAGACTGGAGGCTTAAAGAAATTAAGGAAAAGATTTTATTGTCTATAAATCATAAAACCTATGATTACAGGTTAACTGTGTCTTACAATTATTCATTGTTTTTCTTAATAAAGAATCTTCTCATTTTTATTTCACTATTGAAACAAAGCTGACAGTTCTTGCCAGCTGGAAAAAAATCTCCTGCCAGAGAGTAGCTTATCCCACCCAGTTTATTGCTGTAGTACAAGGAACCTGATCCACATTGATCTAGAATTTCAGACAATGCACCGTGGCTGTCTTAGAAGCTAATGCATGCACACTTACACACTGCAACTAGGCTTTGGTTATGTCAGAGAGAAGACAAATACACTGGCAGAAATCCATTGTAGCATGTTGTGACAATACATCCCTTTCTAATCCAACAGCTGGAAGCAGAAAGGTTGACTGAAGATGAAAGGGGATCCCTCCAGTACAAGTTCCAGCATCCTTGGGAACCGGGTCGACTGTAATGGAAAACAGAACTAAAATAGGACACAAAATTCACTGCCAAAAGAGGTTTTATTTTTAATCATGGTAGTGACAGGTTTTACTAGAAAGAAATTTGCCATGTCATAGAACCTGAAGATAGGAATGAACTGAAACTGTCTTTGTTCTCTCCCAACCAGTGCTGGTTTGTTCCAGGTGTATTTTTGTAATCCGATTTTTAAAGACTCATGAAATTAAGCATTTTATAAGCCATTTTTAGGTTATTTCACCACAACAGTTTTAGGAGAATTTTTCTTAAGTATTCAGACTACATTTCCTTTCTTATTATCACTACTTTTAGTTTTACCATCTTAGAGTCCCTCAGGCAGCTCTTCCCAGTGCCTTAGAATCACAGAATGATACGGGGTTGGAAGGGACCTCTGGAAATCCTCTAGTCAACCCCCCCCCCCGCCAAAGCGGGTCTACGTAGAGGACATTGCTCAGGAACTTGTCCAGGTGGGTTTTGAAGTCTCCAGAGAAGGAAACTCCACCACCTCTCTGGACAGCCTGTTCCAGTGCTCTACCACTCTCACAGTAAAGAAGTTCCTCCTCATGTTTAGGTGGAACTTCGTATACTCAATTTTGTGCCCATTCCCTCTTGTCCTGTCACTGGGCACCACTGAAAAAAGACCAGCCCCATCCTCCTGACACCTTCCCTTTAAGTATTTGTAAGCATTGATCAGATCCCCCCTAAGTCTTCTCAAGACAAAAATACCCAAGTCCCTCAGCCTTTCCGCATAGGAGTGATGCTCCAGGCCCTTAATCATCTTTGTGGCCCTTTATTGTACCCTGTCCAGCAGTTCTCTGTCCTTCTTGAACTGGGGAGCCCAGGACTGGACACAGGGTAGAGTAGAAGGGCAGGATGACCTCCCTCAACCTGCTGGCCACGCTCTTCTTGATGCACTCAGGATGCCATTGGCCTTGGCTACAAGGACACATTGCTGCTCATGATCATCCTTCTCTTTGCCATTTCATATTCTTCTGTGTAGCTGTTATGTTTCTTTACAGTTGCCATCATATTTTTTTTGTAAAATCTCTTGTTTAATGTCACTTGCAATTGTCATTACTATTCTGTTCACTTCCTCCTTCCGCTAATAGAGATGCGAAATAATACAAAACCTATCCTAATACAAAACCTAACCTATTGCTCTTACTAGGTACTTTCTGTCAACCTGCTAGGCTGCTGTTTATTGGTACTCTTCCTTTATGGTCCTTCAGTTTGTGTTCATTCCCCATGACAGTGCTTTTATCTCAGTCCTTGCAAATTGAATTTTCAAGTAAAATTTTCTGAGACACCATAGGAAAGGTTTTGCTGATGCTTCAATCCAGCTTCACTTTTTCAGCTGTTTTACCTTCTTTTACACTAGGGGTTTTCTCCAGCCAAAAAAAAAACAACTGAGGAATAACAATTCCTGTTGAGATATCACTTTTCCCCCTTCAACTGTAACTTTCTAATCTGAGGATCCTGCTTTATGATCACTTGCTGCCTTAATGGCAGGCACTCTCAAAGGCTAGGTTTCACTGATAAGTTGTTATTCAGACAAGTTTCAGGGATTGCAATCAGATGTGTCAGGTGATTAACTTCTTACTAGGTGGAGTAGGGCTGCAATTTTGTATTATGCGGTGTATGCATTGCGTCCTATGCAGTAAGTATTAAGGGCCAGATTTTACCTCACATATATTGAGTAAAACATTTTATATGAGTGACAAAATTCTGTTTGTTTCAGCGTAATCTTGATGTCAGGCCAGATAGAAAAACATTTAAACAGTGGGATTTTGGAAGAAATAATTCGCTGCTTGGTGTGAAGATGGCAGAAATGGAGTCACATTAGATCAGGATTGTCTCTGCCCTTTCCGTGGCAGACAGTGACAACAGAATATCCTCTTGGAGCCTGTAGATTTTCAGAATAAGGAGCCGGGAGGGTCACTTCTGAGTGTTAGGAGGTTCCCTCTTTCTTTCTTGTAGAATACTGGTAATTCTCTTTGGAATGATAATGACCTTTGAATAGAGTACACCTCCATCATATGAATCACCTGTACTGGTTCATTTTGTATGGAATAGTCACAGTGCTAATCATGTCATAATGAAATCAAGCTTTATCAGTTAAGGAGACTACTAGAAATACAACATCCTTCCCTGGATTCTCCCATTTCATTCTTGTCTACTTTAGCCTCCTTGCAAGCCTGTATAACCTGGGATTTGTCTAAATGCCATCTTTCAGTATCTCCTCTGCATTCAGGAAAGCTTTCTTAGTGACATTTTGAAACCTGAAGCTTTTTATAGTCAACCTCTTGTGTTAGCACAGGGTAAGGACTGTAGTTTCCACTGACAGATCTCAGCTCATATCCTTGTTTTAACTGCTGAGTCATCACTTAGAAAAGATGGGCCTTGACTAGCATATGACATCATGGTTTCTCTTGTTCTCTGCACTGTGTGTTCCTTCAGGGGTTATCTTGCTGCTTCTTGATAAGTTACGGAAGATGAAATGGGAACAGATGTGGAGACTCACAGCAGAGCGGGAGTTAATGAGCATGCTGTCCACTTCACTGGCAGATCAGGTGAGTAAGACATTGCAGACAAGTGGTACAACCACTACTCCATGGTTTGAGGAAGGTAAGAAAGGTAAAGGGGGTGAGATGTGGAAAAAAAAAAGCAGGGGAAAAATATTGTGCCTGTAGTCACCATTTGTTGAATCGTTCTGGGGAAAACATGGAAGAGAGGAATGGAGATTTACTCATGAGTTTTCTCTTACTGCACTGACATTTTTAGCTCCTCTGCACAGATGATTCATACAATAGACAAATGGGGGCTTCTGTCCTTTAATTTCCTGTCCTCCTTTCTTTAACATAAAACTCTCCAGACACTAGAAGTCCAAATATACTGTGTATTTTCCTACTGGTTATTGACTAAGCAGACTTTAGCTTTAAGAGTGTCCAGATACTTCTTTACTGTTTCTGGAAGATGAGTCCCAGCAGTAGTTCAATATATTCCTTGCCACAACAGCCCCATGAACTAAAAAGTGCTGCTGTCTTCCTGCCACAGATGGGAAACTGAGGCCAAGAGAAGAAATAGTGTGCCTACACACAGAAATACATATTTACTGTCTTTCTGCTTCCTGCCAGCTCTCAGTTTTAAATCCAGAAACCCTGTTAATGTAGTACTGGACCTGAACCAATCAGTCTTGCTCAACAGCTTAAGATGCTTAATAGAGCATCATATTTAGATATTTCTACTGCTTCTGAGCTGCATCTGGCTTATGACCAGTCTCCACTAAGGAAGCATGCTTGTTTCTGTGCACAAGGAGATGTGCTCTTTGTACAGTAGTATCCTTGCAGGTTTATACAAAAGCTACTGAAGTTCATTAAAATCATAGAAAAATAAAATGGTTTAGGTCAGAAGAGACCTCTGGAGAGGTCTGAATGCAGTACTCCAGGTGAGGTCTCACAAGAGTGGAGTAGAGGGGTAGAATCACTTTCCTTGACCTGCTTACCACGCTTCTTTTGATGCAGACCATGATAGTGTTGGCTTTCTGGGCTGCCACTGCATATTGCTGACTCATGTTGAGCTTCTCCTCCACCAACACCTCCAAGTCCTTCTCCTCAGGGCAGTTCTCAATCCATTCTCCACTTAGCCTGTATTTGTGCCTTGGATTGCCATGACCCAGGTGCAGGACCTTGCACTTGGTTTTGTTGAACTTCATTATTTTTGCATGGGCCCACTTCTCAAGCCTGCCCAGGTCCCTCTGGATAGCATCCTTTACCTTCAGTGTGTTGTCCACACCACACAGCTTGGTGTCATCGGCAAATTTGCTGAGGATACGCTCAAATGAAGTTCTTGCAACTTCACTGTGTTTTGCATCAGGTCTGGAGTTGTTGTCTAATACCTGCATAGGGCAGAATTTTGCAGAGTGGATCAAGGTTGCTTATGTCTTACCCTAATAACTTAACCATGAGTGTTCTTGTAACTTACTTCAACTATGTGGCTGCATAGAGGCAGAACACATTCTGTCCCTCATGGTATAGGCTGTTCTGCAGATCTGAACTACGTGCACTTTTCATGAAATACCTGGAATACTTGTTGAAAAAAGTCCTAGCTAAAATCCCAAGTAGTAATTCACCTTGAAGCAGCGCAAGTGCCAGGATCACTTTCATCCCCTTTATTGAAAAGTCATGCAGTACATACTAACCACAGGCAGTTTGTCATTTACTACATATTACTCTCCCTGATGACTAGAAGAGGAACCACATCTCTTGCGACAGTACAAGATACATATTTTGAAAACTTTGCTGAAGTCCAATAGCTCAGTGTGTCATGAGAGCCTCCTTCTCTTTAGCAGATCTACCTGCATCACCCCTTAGATTGATAGCACCCTTTATGGAAACAAAATTACAATGCAAGGTTTGCCAACTTCTCTTTGCATAACCATTTGCATTTTTACCTGTGAGGGGGAGTCAGCTCAGGGAGGGGTTGGGATCACCTCACTCTAGAAACAACATAGTCAACTGTTTCTCTGGTTTTGTCTGCTAGGATATCTTCAATGCAGTCATCAAACAAAATCCCTTCCTTGTCTACCAGCTCCCATGTTTCTGGAATGTGCAGCTCTCTGATCACACCCGTTCCGAGCAGTGCTACAGAGATGTGTCTGACCTAAAGGTATGTTTTACAAGAGGTTGGATGGGTTCTTAGGTCTCCCTAGCCAAACAATACAAAACCTTTTTTTTTCTTGAGTCTTCAAACTCTTTCAAACAAAGAGTTTGAAACTCTTTAGTCAACATCGTTTAATGGAGTGAAATTCACAGAGGGTTGGGTGGACCCTAGTTAGAAATAAATTAGCCAAAATTTAAAGACCTTGCACACTTCATACTTAGCATTATTTACACTTAATCCAGCCACACTGCCACTCATTATTCCAGGATTTTCTCTGGAAAGAAAGGCTGAGTAGAAACCTATTAATTTAATAAAATGAAGCTGTACTATCAGTTTAATAGCACATTTTTCACTATTGTCAAGTAAGAACATAAAAGCAGGACAGATTTGAACAGATATGGGTAAATTAACATCAATTATGGTCATTTTGAAAGGCCAGACTCAAATATAGCATGCAGAGAGTTCAGAATTGAAGCTGATTGATCTGCTACCAGGTATAGAATAAAACTGTCTGGCAGTAGATTCCATCAGAGCAGACTAGTGGCATTGGTAAATATTAGGTAGGTTTGGCTATTCATTTTACAATTCAGTTACGGTTCATATACACAACTTATGTTTTGAGAATTAATGCTTTTGTAAATAAGGTTTAAAAAGCAAAAAAGAAGTCACGGAAGTCATGAAATTTTCAGAGTAGGAAGGGACCTCTATAGATCATCTAGTTTAACTCCCATGCTAAAGCAGGCTTGCAGAGAGCACATCACTCAGGACTGCATCCAGGTGGGTCGTGAAGATCTCCAGAGAAGGGGAACCACTGAAAAGAGTCTGGCTTCATCTTCCTTCAACCCACCCTTTAGGGATTTGTAAGCATTAATAAAGTCTCCCCTCAGCCTTCTCCACAAACCACAGAACCATAGAAGAAGTTGCAAGGGACCTCTGGAAATTATCCAAACCCCACTCAAAGCAGGACAAACCTAGATTAGGTTGCTCAGCACCTTGTGCAGTTGAGTGTCAAGTCTCCAAAGGCTGAGATTCCACAACCTCCCTGGCCCCCTGTTCCAAAGTTTGACCACCCTCATGTTGCAATATATTTCTTGAATCTAACCAAATTTTCCCTTGTAACAATTTGTAGAGTAACAGCAGGAATGTTCAATATGAACACCGGATACTAGATGAACATAGAAAATCAATCATCCTTAACACACTGATTTCAAAAGCTGCACTTCCCAAAGACAGATCTAATACATTTGTTAAATGACCTATCAAAGCTGACCAGTATTGCTTGAATTGCATACATAAAGTATTCACAACCAGCTTTTAAAGTTAGATCAGTATACTGGTGAGTAAACTGATGACTAAATCTTTTATGATAGATGTTTGTAGGGCAGGATCAATGCAGGATGGTTTTATGACTTATAACAAAATGCGGGTAGATATTTTATTTCTGTGCTCATGTTGAGAATCATGTGTGACAACAATTGCAAGGTCTTAAACAAAAGGAGAAACGTAGTAGCAGGAAAAATGTCTTCTAAAAGATTAATTTTTAGAAAAATACACCTCCTACCTGGGAGTTAGCACCTGGGAGTATTTTTCTGTGAATTAGAGGCTGACATTAATTCATATAATCCCCTGAGACAGTAAGATTGGATTCAGCACAAGGTTAAGATACGTACCCTTCAATATGATTTTCTCAGGTAAATGTATCTGAGTATCTAGGGGTTGGTTCAATTGCTTAAACACAGTTTGATCACCATAGATACTTTTAGATATCTGTATGGCACTGGCAGATACAACACAGACCTGCAGGAGACAATACCTTTTTGGCAAGGAAGGTGATGAGAAGACCAGTTTCAGTACCTTCAGTGTTGCTATACATCTGTCCTTAGGCAACTGACATGTTTACAAGGATAGCTTAGGCTTGGTTGTTCATTACTGTGTGTTGTGTCACACTGTCACCTCCATTACAGTATAGGCAATGAAGTCTAAGGATCCTCCACTGGCTTTTTGATCTGAGGTATTTAACTCAAGAAGGGGTGCAGACACATAACCAATTTTTTCAGCTGGACTTAGTCACAGTGCTAAAATTATTCCCTAAATACTGAATCAGGGCTGAAATTCTTTGCTTTGAAAGAGAAGACAGAACCTTATCTAGTGCACATAAGTTCTAGAAGCTTCAATAAAGCTCTTCTCATATTCAGCAGTTAAGGAACTGGCCCTCAGGCAGCACTGTTTAAAATTCTTTGTGTATTTTTTTAAAAAAGCAAAACCCAATTAAATTTGTCAATTTGCATTATGAAAATGAGCAAAATTCTAGTTCTGAAAAAACCTGGCTGGTTTGGTATGTGATCCTCTCAAAAACTCAACAAATGTCATTAGCTCAAGTTGGAAATTCTACTCTTAAAATCACCAAAGTTAGTCAGTTCCACAGCATTTAATATAAATGGTATGACACAACATATTTGGCACATCCTGTATTTCCTGGTAAGACTGGAATAAGAAATGAGGTAAAAGAAGCCTTCAGGGTAAGAGGGAAAGACACATTGTGAAATTTGTACTGGAAGATTAAGAAGGATAGTGAAGGAAAGAGGGAAATGCAAGTGGGGATCTAAATTCTAAAGTAAAGCTAACCCAGTCAAGTATTCCTCAGTCAAATCAGATTACATTCCTCATGTCAGGCTGAAGAGGCACTGATTTAATTCCATCTGGCCTCAAAGTCCACGGGACTTGAGGATTTGTTATCTCTTACACACAACATTGTGTCAAATATACTTAGACCTCAGGGCTGGTTGCTGTTCAGGTGTGAGTGTGGGTGTATGTATATATGTACACACTTTGCTGCTTTGTTCACAATCATGCAAACACAGGATGACCATACTTGTTGCATGCTTGTGGAGCACTTGAATATTTCATATTGCCTGATTGCCTGAAGAGGATTCTAATCACCTTTGTCTCTTTATAATTGTCGTTAAGTTGCATCTCTATCCATTTTATATCATTTTTTTTTTTTTTTGGTACTGTCTTTTGTTAGAGAAGGTCAGATGTTTGACTACCGCTGAACTCTACTTTCCTGTTGCAGCTGAGCAGCATAAACAAATTTGGAAGGATTTGAATATAGGGGTCATTGGAAAAAGGTGTAAGAAGAATGGAAATATTTATAACCAAGTTCTGCATTGTTAGTGAACACAAATTTTATACCCATTTAAAACAACATCAAAATAAGACTACTTTGTTATTTTTTATTTGTCTAAATGCTTACTTAACCTCCTATGCCATATTATACAGAGCTAGAGGCCACACTGCACACAGCTAGACCGAAGTCTGTGAGCTTTGTTCTGCTGTCTATGGTGTATGGAACTAAAGATTATGGAAACAATTACACTTACAGAAAACTTCCTTTTCCCACCCTGAGGGCACCTGTTATAAAGGGTGCTTTGCATCAGTCAAGAATGTCTTGAAATGAACAATTTTAATAAAAAACAAGAGTGGGCTAAAAGAAAACAGATTCCCTTTAATTCTTTTTGCCAGTTGATCCAACTGCAGTCAGAGACATTTATTTTTGCATGGCATTTGTTACACCTTGGAGAAACACTTGAGAATTATTATTGAAGACTAGCCAATAGATGTTGAAGTGCTAATAGTGGTTCTGTGTCAGCATCCACTGTCTATCTTGCTTATCTCAGCTCCTCACATGGTCCCCAGTAGCCTGCAATGTCAGTGGACAAGAATGTGTGCTGTTGGACCATACCTTGCTGAGCTTTGAAGCCTGTGGCGATCTGCGTGGACCTGAGATTCATTTATGCATTACTTTTGGTGGATTAGACCCTGTGTTTTATTTTCTTTTTGGTTAATAGTTTGTTCCTGTCTGATAGGAAATCTCAATTACTATGTTTTGGCACAAACCAAACAGCAAGAAAAATCCTATGAAAGAAGGTAATGAATTGTCATGCCTCTGACAATGAATCGTGACCTCACTGAATGAGTCAGTCATGAAGGGAAGTCTCGTTGTCAAGGATACAGATCCTATCTAGACACAGAGAATCTGGTAATTCATAATCACAAAAATCAGATGCTGGACTCTCCAATGGGCATGTACCAAATTATTAGAATTTCCCTCCCACCCCAAAATAGGAAAATGTTTTCAATCCTCTTGCTGGCTTTTCAAAATGGTTTTGAACCCAGCTGATCCTAAATAGCAGGTAAATAAATAATTAACTTCATAAACTCCCCATTCTGAAATTGTGTTGTGTGATTCACTGTGTCCTCCCTGGGAATGTACTCAACACTAGAAGGCCTTGATGAGGTTGCTTATAAAAGTTTAAGTTCTGCCTAGAGCATGACCTATTGCACCGTTTTCTATTCCAGTCCAGTGAGCCACTCCATGCTGTCCAAGCACCTCAGCACTGATTTGCAGCAGCTCTGGCATTCTGCTGCCTTGTATCTTTTATTGCTAACCAAGGAAGAGATACACTGAGAAAAGTAAAAGCTCAAGAGACTTAAACACAGACTCCTACCTTGAATTAACATTGCAGTCAGTAAGGTGCTTCCATTCTGCCAAAAAGGAAGCACTATGTTATTATAGTGGTGGTTTTAGGGGTATTTTTTAAGTCAGGAGGCTTCTTGATAAACAGGAGTTGAAGGAAGAGCTGTAAATCATTTTGAGGAAAATCTGAGAACTTTGGTGAAAAATACAAGTCAGAAACCATGTGTAAGGCTTACTGCCTTACAGCATAGGCACTAAAATGGGGGGTAAAGTAATCCCTGGGACTATGGGAATCAGATGAGGCAGGACAAAGAATTGAATCCCACATCCAAAAGCAACCTCTGGGTTGCTGGTGACTCCAAAGTGAGTCTCTTGCACTTACGTAGTTCAGAAATCCCACTCTGAAACCATCTTGGTGACATTTTTGTGAAGTATTTGATCCTTTCTGAGAAAATTGGTTCTTTCATTAAACCATTCATTTCTGATGAAACACAATTTAAAAATGAAGTTTCCAGACATCTATAGGCCTAAGTTACATATGTGGTGCTTCTTTGCAGTATAACTTGGGGCATATATAAGCTGTGCCTGAAAAAAAGCCTATTGAGATGGTATTAAAGTGGATATATATGGATGGCTTTACTATGCAGATTTGCTAAATGTTTAACTCCTGTTGTTTTCAGTGTGAACTGTCTGGTTGCCTAAACAAGGAGTCTGATTTTTAAGCAGGAAAGCTCCTCATCTACAAAATACTTATTTTACTACCTAAATTTCAAAGTGCTCATGGGCTTAATTAAGAATATCTCTTCAATGGTTTGTGGAACCAAACCTCTTTAGGCTTAAATCTAGGCTTATTTGATTCTTGCTTTTTACCCCTTCAGCCTGGAAAGTAGTTATATAGGTATACAAGATATGCTGTATTTTCTGATTTTGTAAGGGCTGAAGCAGAGTGGCAAATCATCAAGATGTGTCTCCAGGTGAAAAATGGAAGGGACTGTGCCTAAGGAAACATTTGGCCAAATACTTCTTTTGGAGAAAGAAGATGCTTCAGGGAAAAAATGGATAAAGGTGCCATAAAAGTTTATCATTCAGTGGGATGAACATCAGATTTCAAAGATTTCATCTCCCCAGAGAGAGCAATGCAACTGGAAACCTAAGGAGGTTTGCTGGGATTTTTGGTTTTGGTGTATTTCCATGCATATAACTGACCTTGGAGCCCTCTCCATCAGTGTATAACATTCTCTGTTACCTTCCATCTTCCACATTGCCAGTCTATGAGGCTCAACCATGTCATCGTTTGAGTGGTTTGAGTTAGAACCTGGTGAATAAATGGGAACTATTGGCACATTTAACCCATTTCAGTAAGTCACAAGTGTATGGAAGTATTCCAGCAGGCTGGCTGAGCGTAATCAGTGAGTAGTAACAGTTGATGATGTTTAATTAGGAAGGTATTAACAGAAATTTAGATAGTGCCAAGTTGCCTAATGACAACTAACCAAGTGTTAAATAGATGTGGAATTTTAAGTTCTGATCTTTCAGTTCTTAAATTGTTAAATGAAGATTAAGGAGCATATTTTTCTTAGTTCTCAGGAGGCCTTGATCAAGAGCAGGAAGGATCTATGGGACAGCCTAAAGGCTAGCACTGTTCCTCAAGTGTCCACCCAGATAATGGCACTGTAATTTTATATGGTCTAGCTGCAGTTTCCTCTGTATGCCGACGAGCTTTGGAATAGCTTAGAAACTAGGAGGGAAAATAGAAAAAGAAATAAACACAGTATTATGGTGCTATTCAGTCTTGGAAAGAGGGTGTTGTAATAATGAGGGGTTTTGTTTCTAGATTCACTTTCTCTTTAATGTTGAGATAACACTTGCTCAGTCTACAAATAAAGTGGATTCCGAGTTTGACTTTTTTTCCCTTCTGATTTCGCTGTAGTCTCTTTCCAACTGATACTTTTTTCCTTCAATCAATTCACTGTTGCCCACAATAAAGTTTCTAATGTAATGGCCATTGTAATGTGAGGCCCATTGTCTTCATCATATACCTCAGTGATGCCTGTGACAGCTATACAAGGATGCCTCTACAACTTCTGTTGTGACTGATGGTGCAATAGACCAAATCAGGCAGCTACAGCCAGAACTGAAGGTGAATTTGTGGGCCGACAGCAAAAAAAAGTAGATGGATGTAGTGCTGTATGTCAATAGTTAAGAGTCTTACTCCTTTTTGAAACCTATTCTTTTTATGCTTTCATATATCACATAATATTTATCTAATCATGTTACATTTGAAAACTGGCCTGCTTTTTCACTAGACCTGTTTTGTAGTTTTCCTACCTCAGGTCATACAGGATGGCTGCATAGTTCCTTGATGTTCTTTAGCTGCATTGGCGGGTGCTGTCTTTCTTGATTAAAAAATGAGCTTTTCTGGATAGTCATCAACTCCATACAGCTTTTTTCATTTCACTCCAGGCTCCCCAGACATCTGTATACATGCAGCATCCTGACAAGTTTCAAATCTGATCAGATCTGAGCCACCAGCTAGGCCCTTGACACTTACCAGCTTTTACACACACAACAGAATTTGAAGCACGGGCAGCAAAGAGCCTCTGTGCTGACAGCTGCTCCTGCCTGGCTTTGACATCATCTCCCACACAACAAGAGGCATCAACACCAGTACTAAGCTGTGATGTGACATGGGGTAGCCTGACGGGAAATTCGGGTAGCACCATATACTGGGTCTGGTGGGGAAAGGGTTAATTGTTCCAAGGACCTAGCAGGGACATAGGTATTCCATCCCATTTGAGCCACGCCCAGGGGGAGGGCCCGAGGAAGCCGGGGAGGGTGAGGGACAGGAAGTGATATAAGAGGAGGAAGTCCCGCCCCCTGGGGGAGAAGTTGCAGGGAGAGCAGTGCGGTTGGGTGCGTTATGGGCGAGGTTAGCAAGCGGTGGTATCGTGATTGTGGTTGTATACTCCTCTGTCAGTGTTGTTGTTGTTTCTTGCACCCTTTCCTATTTGGGTTAATTGCCTTTCTCTCAACCCACGAGTTTTTCTTTCAATTTTGCCCTCCTGGCCACACTGCTGGTGGGGTCTCTGATCTATGCGAATGACTGCCCCGTGGTCCTTTGTTCCCATCTGAGGCCAAACTACGACAGTCCTTTTTGGTGCCTTTGGGGCACTCGGAGGGTTGAGATAACGACATATCTCACCAGAGTGTGCTAAAAGGAACTTTTTATTTGTTGTTTTATTTTGTTGTTTACTTGCTGGGCACAATGTTGCTCCAT
>BJBW01012889.1:31511-43176 GCA_004320125.1 Scolopax mira | reverse complement strand
CCTGCTGGAGAGCAGCTCTGAGGAGAAAGGCCTAGGAGTGCTGGTGGAAAACAGGATGCTGACTGTGAATCAGCAATGTGCCCTTGTGGCTGAGAAGGTTAATGGCATCCTGGGGGGCATCAGGAAAAGTGTGACCAGCAGGTGAAGAGAGGTCATCCTGCCCCTCTGTTCTGCCCTGGGGACGCCCCATCTGGAGCACTGGGACCAGTTCTGGGCTCCCCAGTTCCAGAAGGACAGGAAACTGCTGGAGAGGGTACAACAAAAGGCTACGAGGTGTATCTCCCCTACAAGGAAAGGCTGAGGGATTTGGGTCTTTTTAGTCTGGAGAAGAGAAGACTGAGGGGGAATCTGATCAATGCTTAGAAATACTTCAAGGGAGGGTGTCAGGAGGATGGGGCTAATCTTTTTTCAGTGGTGCCCAGGGACAGGACAAGAGGAAATGGGCACAAACTTGAATATAAGAAGTTCCACCTAAACATAAGGAGGACCTTCTTTCTTGTGAGGATGGCAGAGCCCTGAAAGAGGCTTCCCAGGGAGGTGGTGGAGTCTCCTTCTCTGGAGACACTCAAACCCCACCTGGACACATTCCTGTGTAACCTGCTGTGGGTGGACCTGCTTTGGCAGGGGGTTTGGACTAGATGATCTCCAGAGGTCCCTTCCAACCCCATATCATTCTGCGATTCTGTGTACTACCTGGAAAACACTAAGCACTATCATTCTGCCAGATTTTGCTATGAACAGCCAAAGAACTTGTCATAAATTAATAGAGTTAATACTCTATAGATTTAATACTGCTAGACTGATATGCAATATTTATTTAATTAATTTTTTTGACAACCTGTCCTGAAATGCTATAAACAGTAGAGGAGTCAATATGTACTCTGGCATGATAACACTGTTTTTCGCTTTATTTTTTAAAGCATCTGGAGTGCAAGCTTTGAACACTGCAGCCCTTTACCCTCGCACTTTGCTTTTGCTTTTACCAAACCTGTGCTGAAGAAGTGAGCGTGTGTATTGCACACTGGCTGGCAAAGGGTATCTCAGCTTTCACAGCTGCTTTCAAAACTGCATGTTACCTTTGTGCTGCCCTCGACGGCGGTCACGTTTTCTCGGCTGTTAAATTGTTCATTTTTGGCGATGATGCTGATCTCATTCAGCCCAGTGCAATTCAAGAGTTCAAATTCAGGGGAGTTGGCATCGATGTGAGCGAGAACTGTGCCCTCTAATCGCTCAGCAAGTGATCGCCTGGAGATGTGCTCTGAATTTGTTGCAACACAAAAAAGATTCTCCAAAACATATAGATGTTGTGTAAACTATACATGACCAACAATAGCCGATTTAACTCAAATCACTTCTGCGTTCCTCTAATGTCCCCTTTGGAAAGGACATTTTAGGTTTTTATGACAGACTACTGGGCAGTGACATAGCTCCATTAATCCTCTCCTCTGGGCTCAGAAGTGGAAGATGAAGCTTCTTAATCAAAACCACAAAACTTCAAAGATTCATTATCTTAATTCATTAATTTCCCAACTGTTCACGTCCAGTGCACTGGAAAAAAGACAACTCACCTCAACATGCATCACCACCAGTGCTAATGCTCTATTTTCAACATTGCCTTGGTGATGAGTGAAATTTATAAATTAGACAAGGCTGGAAATGAAATCTTCTGAAGCAAAGCTACCATCCCTTCCTATGAATCCTGTTAGAATAAACTCCTTGAACAATTGAACTCATCAAAACCCAGCCATTAAAACAAATATGATGAGAGTCCAGAACCCCAGAAAGGCACTTGGCCAAACCAATCCTCAGCACTGCATAGGCTCAGCAAGAAGTTTCAGCAGCAGACAGAACCAAACCTTCCAGCCTGAACTCTTTTTACCCTCTGGGGAGATGTAGATCCCAGTCAACACTTTGAGTCTACAACTATTTCCAATTTATATTCATCACCCTCTTCCCTGTACAGAGTCATCCCATGTCACGGGACCAGCAGGGCTCATAGAGACAGAAGGGCATAAAGAAAAGCAGGTTCCAGCACGTCTCTGAGGAACATACTCTACAACCATACAGAGACAGCTTAGGCGTCCATAGGGATGCCAGTTTGCTGTTGTCTGTCTTGGGTCTCCATCTTGTTAGCAACTGAAGAATTACTGGGGGAGGAAGATGAGAAGCACAAAAGTTGACAAGGTTGACGAAGAGTCTTCCTTTCGCCGATGAGCACCACCTCCATGGCCACATCACTCTGTAACTGTTTCACTGCAATCGTGTCCAGGTCCTTTCTGCAGGGATCTCCATAACACAGCTAGAGAGAGCCAAGCATGTTCTTTGTAAAAGAAGAACACGGAGGCCACGCTGAGAGCACATAGAGCACCTCTTTTTCACAAGAATCATAAAACAATCCTGAATATCATTCTTACTCACAATCCATCTCAAAAATTCAATCAATCAAAACCACCCTTGCACACCAAGCAAACAGCAAGCACACTATTGTGTAGCATATTGTCCGTGGTGTCACCCACGCCATGACTTGTGAAATGCCAACTCCAGCATTGCCCTGGCTGTGCCCTGTACCATTGATACCTACGGGGCTCTGAAACACAGCTCTGCCCCAGAGAGGAACAGTGCTCTGGATCTGTTGGAACAGGTCACGCGGAGGGCCACAAAGATGCTCAGAGGACTAGAGCATCTCCCCTATGAGGACAAGCTGAGAGAGCTGGGGTTGTTCAGCCTGGAGAAGACAAGCTCCGGGGAGACCTTAGAGCAGCCTCCCAATATCTGAAGGGGCTATAGGAGAGCTGGGGAGGGACTCTGTGTCAGGGAGTGCAGTGACAGGATGAGGGATAACAGTTTTAAATTGGACAAGGGGAGATTTAGATTAGATCATAAGAAGAAACTCTTTCCTGTGAGGATGGTGAGACACTGGAAGAGGTTGCCCAGAGAAGCTGTGGCTGCTCCATCCCTGGAAGGGGTTCAAGGCCAGGCTGGACGGGGCTTCTGAGGGAGGTGTCCCTGCCCTGGGCAGGGGGGTTGGAACTCCATGATCTTTAAGGGCCCTTCCACCTCCAACCATTCTATGATTCTATTTACAAATTCTGATACTACAGTACTAATGATTTCATACCTGAGCAGAAAGTTCAGGTCAGAGACAGAATTCTTCTGCTTATGGATTCATCTGTACAGATTAATGGAAAGATTATTATAAATTTAATTTCATGGTGCTATTGCTACACACCTCTGCTTTTCTTTGGGCATGTTTTATATTCAGCAGTCTTTGTAAGCTCTCTCTAATTAGATTAAACAGATAAATCCTGATTAAAAAAAAAAAAAAGCTTTTGTCATTTAAAGACACTTTTGAACCAGAGATTAATTTGTGAAGCTCTAACAGTCTTACACGGCAAGTTTCATACTTCCCAGGGTTTTATACTGTATTGGATTCTCATGATGTCTGCTTTATTCTCTGATGCTCAAAGGTCAAATATGTAAGTCGTGACCAGGTATTATAATTTCTAGTTTTGCTGGCAGCTGGCATGTGGCAAACAGACGCTGAAATCTACTGTTTAAATCCTCAATCAGCCACTTAAGTTGAAACCCAGCAGTGAACTGACTAAAAGATATGTTTTCACAGCAGTGTGCCAAACTGTACCTCAGGGATTCCTACTCAGCTTGAAATACTAAAAGACTCTGAACTCCTTTGATACATAAAGACGTTGCTTTATAAGGAAAACGTATTACAAATAACTCATAGATTCAGCTGGAATATGGAGTTTGACCCTACAAGGGTCAGATAGCTATCAGGCGCTACAGGTGTAGACCCTATAAGGCTAGAAAATTAAACTCAGGGTTTGTTTTTTTAATTAGTATCAGTGATGACTGTATGAAGATGTTGTGGTTTTGACCGAATTGACCAACCAGAACGACAGATTGCCCCTCCTTCCCCCCCCCTAAGGAAAAGAGAGAAGAGGAAGAGGGAAAGAAAAAAAACAACTTCTGAGTTTAGAAAAAACTAAACTATTTTAATGAAAATCTAATTAAATAATGAAATAATAATAAGGAACAGAGAAACAATAAATAAAAAAATAAATAAAAAATTAAAATAAAATAAAAATATATACAGCATATACAAAACTGTCTCAAGCTCCCAGGGTGATCGTCACGTCACCAGCAGGCACAGGGGACAGTCCCAGGCTGGATTCGGGGATGGACAGGAGCCAGATTCTAGATCTGGAGTCAGGAATGCTCAGATTGGGATCAAATTTCTACTTACCTGTAATATCTGCATAGCTCAAGTCATCTCTAGAAAACCATGGGAGTCATTACATGGTAACATGGAATACAGACAAGCAGAAGCTGTAGTCCCACCAAAAGGTCCCTAGAACTGGATTAATATCGAAAGGTCCCTAGAACTGAGCCAGACTGTTCCATCACTTTCCTTATGCAGATAAACCCCATCTGCTTCACCAAAATGTCAAGATTCCAAACTGACCCAGGCCTGCCCAAGGTTCTCAGGGAAACCTGCCTTTTGTTGCTGGAGGGCTGCAGGCATCCTTGGACAAAGGTGATGCCTTTCCTTCCTTGCCCCCATTGGGGTTGGTCCACGGATGATGGTAATTAATTAGTCCACTGGAGCTTCCTTCTGCCCAGGCCGGCGGTGGGCAAACACATCCTCAGTGCAAGGTGCCACCAACCACCTGCTCTATAAACACGGCCCCTTGGCTCGCTGCTTCCTCTGTCGGCGAAGTTGGGAGTCTTTGTACACAACCAAACCCTTGTCCCAGCGTGTGAAATAGGAAGAATTTTGAAAACACGATTCAGAAGTGGTAGGGAATAACTTCACTGTACTCCCTTTCTCCTCCTCTTTTTTGGAAGACTTTCCCAGACTCAGGGGTAATACACCTTCCCAGACATTTTCAAGTGTGTATCACAGGGATGAGCCTCCCTCCAGCAACGCAAAACACGTGCTTCTTTAGACAAGCTTTCCATCCTTCCTGAGTGACCCCTAATTTCTCACACCTTCAGTGACTTTGGGGGCCGGGAGAGTACATTCCACAGACAAAATGAATGCTGCTTTCCATTAGATCTTTTCACTAAGACTTCCCCCTCCTGGGAATCATAGAATGATAGAATGCTTAGAGTTGGAAGGGACCTCAAAGATCATGGAGTTCCAACCCCCCTGCCCTGGGCAGGGACACCTCCCACCAGACCAGGTGGCTCAAAGCCCCATCCAGCCTGGCCTTGAACCCCTCCAGGGATGGGGCAGCCACAGCTTCTCTGGGCAACCTCTTCCAGTGATGGAACAGACCTTGTATCAGTTTCCAGTTTAATACCCAGTGTAATGCTACTTTCCTGTATAATAAAGGGATAACTTTAATATAAGACTTGGGAACAGCCTTTCCCTGCACACAAACCAGCTTGTGATGGCCACAGATGGTCCACAGTGTGACCTGGGGACCACACTTGATGCAAGATAAACTAGATGCCCTGCTATTACACAAGAAACCAAAACATTCCTGAGAAGACAAAAGATGAAAAATCAGCAAAGCAATTATTGGTACAAAAAGTAGAAAACGGATTTAAATTTTTTAATTCCATTCTTTTAAAGGTTGTTTTGTAACCTGCAAGCTCTGAAGATAAATTCTACCCCGAAGGCCAACTTACTGCGCATTCTCATTTATTTTTTTTTAATCCTCTTCAGAAAATACTTGCCTTGCAATAAGAGAGTAAACAGACATGAGGTTTTAAGTGATTTGAACATCATCTTACAGGTATTTAAAGAGATTTGGGATAATGAGCTCTTCTAGCAAAGGCACACAAGATCCAACTGCTGAAAATTCCATTTGGAAAAAAAAATCTTAATGGAAATAATTGGTAAGAATTAGGTTCCTGGAATTTATTCACATAGGAAACTTGTCATTTTAAAATCAGGAGCACACGTTTACTAGGTCTCCTCTCGTTTTATTGCAGCATCTGTACCTACTGTGCTACTGCTAAAGCCATTCTACCCCTTACCAGGCTCTCTCCGTGGCTCTCTCCAGAGGGTGTTCCCAACATTCATAACCATCTTAAGCCTTTGGCCTCACTTCCCCGGGTCAGAGCAGCACGAGGACTGAAAGAGTAGAATGATGCTATAAAACAACCCCAAAACAATCAACAACACAAGTTCCTTCACCAGTTGCAAAATGGAAGGCTCAAAGAGTTTATAGAGAACATCAATGAGGATCTAATGCCTCTTTTCTGGACCAGCTGCTCTTTAGGCACGGTTGTGTGTGGTACCAGGATGTCCACCATCATGAGAGGACCTTTAAAAAACAATAAACTTCATGAAACCTCAGCACTTACTACGGTAACTCCGGAAGCAACTCACATCACCACCTCATTGTTTGGGTGGTTTTCTTTTCTTAGAGGGGTAACTTTATGTTTTAACACGAGCGAATGGGTGTCTGAGGGCTGGGAGCTCACTGTCGAGAAGGCACGTGGAGTTTAGAGCGGAGGAGTTGGAAAGAAAAGCCAAGCACCTGGAAAACACTTCATTGCTTCTTTATTTAGATGCACCCACAGTACAGAGCCTCTTGAGCATGTGCAAAAGAGGAGGATTACACATTTAGAGCTGGGAGCACCATTGAGTTCGAGTTTCTTTGATACCATTTTTAAGAAAGTAAACTATTTTCCAAAGAATGACATTTGAATCCAAGAGCTTAAGACCTGCTTGTACTTCATCCAGAGGTGGAAGGTATTTTCCTTTTATTATTACTTCGATGTAGAGTAGAAGACATTTTCACAGTCTGGTTGGACCAGTCTATATATTTTCATATGCACCTTTTAATATATATAAAAAAAATGCTTCATTTCCCCCCCCTCCTCCCCCCCCCCCAACGCACAAGATAGTTAAATGCATCGAAGTTAAAAACAGTAATGGACCAGAGCATTCCTATGGGGAAAAATGAACTTTTGCTGCCCTCTCCTGCTTAAACAATGAAATGCTAAAATATTAAGATCTATGAATCTAATGCTAACCTTGAAACAAAAAGCATGACAGGTCATTCGCTACACTACAATCAAAAATAGGACAACAACAAGAAATGTATCAGTACTATTTATATTTGAAAACTCCTCATCGTCGCATGAGGTTATGAATACAACATATTTACAGTTAAGTGACCCAAATAACAAAAAGCTTTGTATTCAGAGAGGTCATGATAAAAAGCGTGTGCTTCTGTGGACGGGAAGCAACACTTGGATAAAAGTTCTTAATCAACATCGGTTCCATTCTGTTTCCATGTAACGTTTCATAGACTTCAAAATGAAAAACTGGGCTGTACAAAATCTGCTGCACGTTATCAACTAGAAACACCAACTGGTGGCTCACTCCAGAGCTGCTGATGGAAGCAGGCGAGCCAAAATTAAAAAAAAAAAAAGCCACATGTAAATAAGAACATTCTTCAATCTTGCACATTGTCACCTTTGTCTTGTTCTAGGGCAACTGCTCTGGGACGGTATCGTCACACGATTCAGAGAAAAGGCCATGTTTGTTTTCCGAGACAGAACTAAAAGCAAACTATTTCATTTTTGTCCAGGGAGGGAAGAATCTAATGTTTTTCGCCTCCTCACGAAACAATAAAGAGGTTTTTAAAACTCCTAATTTTTTTTTCCTTTCCATAGTGAGAGAGCCCAAGGCTGTACTTAGTATAATACTGTAGAGTGTCAGCACAGCTCCCAAGTACTTTCTTACTTGAGCAATTCTTGGCTCCAACACCCTCGATTTTTCCATATAGAGGAGATAAAAAACCCAAATTAAATCCTTTTGTTTATGCTAATAAAACCAAGATTTAAACTTACTGTAACCCTGCGGTGAACGCTCTGACGGCATTAGAATGCTTTCATTTAAAGAATCTCTAACCTTTGGAAAAGAGGCAAAAAACCTGCTCAAAAGCAATGAAAGGAAAACAATAAGGGAGAGACTTGCAAGATGAAGAAAGCAACGTGTGCTCAATTTGAAGTATGTGAGAGGAACCTCACTTTCACAGCTGTTTTATCCCCATGACCTGATGCAATGCCCTAGTACCCTTTACCAGCGAGCGTTCAATCCCTTCTCCTGAAACCAATATGGCCCAGGACAGGAGCCACCACCCAACAACGGCTGCACGAGCAGTTAATTAAAAAAAAAAAAACACGTACACAAAGAAAAGTAGTTCCTGGAACTCAAGAAGCAAAGGAAAATGCAGTTAAATAGACGCACTGATCACACTTGGGCCCGAATACGCTGTCGCCCTCTTTGCCTACAACTCCAACTGCCAGGGGTGGGAGCTCTGCGGAGCGGCAGGACATCGCCTTTGGGCTGTGGCCAAGAGTGGATCCCGGGGGCATGGTGGCATCATCGTGGCAAGTGCTTCTTCACGTACATCACACAGTGCAACCTAGTGTTCTCGTATCAACCTTTTAGAGTCAAGTGACTAATATCGCATCGTCTCGTTCGCTTTAAAGAAACATTCCTTCTTGGAAGTGATAAATTATCTATAAACTTTAGATACTCCCCACTATCCCCACATCAGAGGTAACATCAGAGGTAACAAAATATTGCAACCCATCAGGTTCTCATCAGCTTTGTATGATCAATACCAGAATGTCATGTCGAAAGCAAAAATAGTTATGAACAAACAACACTCACCTAAACTCTAAGTACAGGACAAGGTGCTTTTTCTAATTTCACATTGTTGTGTTTTACTCCACCAGGTGGAAAACATTAATCTTTATTCTTCCGTTCTATCTCAGTTTTTTCACAATTGAACATAGTCTTTGAGCATGAGGTTAAGTTCACCCTCTTGTAAAGTCGATCATTTCTCAAAGAAATCACACTAGCAAATATTTTTTTGGTAACAGAAATAAAAGACTGTCAAAATCAATGGGCTAAGGGACATGATTTGTTATAAATTTATTTAATCTTTAGTATTTCAGCTTGCACCTTTGCTTCAGCACTTTAAAATAAAATGTTTCAACCATGACAGTAACTGCCTAATTTACATTGCGTCCCAGTCAGTGTTCTTAAAAGAAGCTCATATTAATCCCATTAAACCATGTCATGTTTGGTGTTGCATATGACTAGATCCACTTTTTTTTTTTTTTTCCCAGAATTAACAGTGTCAAGTTTTTACAACATCGTTGTGTTTACAACATTGGAGTGCGCAGACCCAGGAGTACAAACTGTGACCTGATAATCCTGAAACAGTCAGTAGTCTAGAAGGGAATCCACTTTTACCTCTTTTTTCCATGCCTGAAAACAAGAAAACTTCAAATCCTACTGTATATTTAAATGGTAGGAAGAAAAATATACAAGCTTGTATTTATACTGTATTTCTATCAATGGCAACAGGTCATAAATTTATGTTTGCAACTATCACAAAGACTCATGAACACCAATTCAGTTTTATACTGTATATACTGCTGGATTGATGGTTTAGGATTATCAATTCACTGTTGTCTTATGTCTATAACAGTTCAAAAGCATCCTGGAGAAAAATCCTGAAACACATACCTTTCGGTATATAATAATGCAACTGCATTAGCTAAATATATACTGTACATAAGTCTTATCAGCATTTCACCTACCAAAGATGTAAGATTCCACTTTCAAATACAAAGCAGATAGTCAATAATGTGTATTTATAATACAGCCCTCTTCTTGTTGTTGTTTGTTTGTTTTTTTTTTCTCTTTTGTTTTAAACAATTTGGTCACAATGCACCTTTGATATAAAAGCATTTTAAACTTTATTATTAATACTCAGAACATTAGGATTTCCAGAATTTTTTTCAGTAGCATTTGTAGAACCACTTTGGGTAACAAATACAGTAGTTAGGAATGAGCATCCAGATGAGAATGCAGAAGTAAATTATCCAGAATCCTTTCCATCTAAGACCATAGGGCGGGTACGGTGATGAGTAAGAACCACAAAAAGACTATAGTATGTTTCTTAGAGGCTACATCCTCTTTTGCTGGAACACTTTATAAATACATATTAAAAAGTAAGGCAACAACTCCAAACAGTCCAAACTGCCACCTCAACTCAATTTCCAATTAGATCCATGACCACTGGAGATCAATCTCATGCTTGCACTGTTTAGCGTTTGTCTTTATTCTTTCAAAATGGTCCAATAAAAACATACTGAGTAATTTAGCAACTAGCATTTCTAAAACAACTCCAGTATGTGTGTCCAATGCCATATAGCTAATACTGGTTAGATACTGAAAGTCCAGCATGTTACCACTGCCCATTGTTAAAGGATTGTGGACATGAATTTGGATTTGCAATAAATAGGTGCATGAATCCAAAGCTCCCTTTCCTACTATGTTTATCACCTACTTGTTTTTTTTTTTAACTCCTAATGTTCAAATTAAGGAAGCACCAGAGACGGCCTGGTACTACAAAAAATGCTCACACCAGTAAACAAAACTTTTATTCAGGACCTATGTTTTTCATGGCCCTGATCTGAATGGACATTCAACTTATGAAGATGTGCAAAAGGAAAAAAAAAAAAGTCAAATTACAGTAAAGTTATCCAGAGAAGGAGGATGTTACACAAACTCATAAGGAAATGACAGTCTTTTCTCTCTTTTACTATAAATACACTTAACAGTTTAGCAGAAAGACAAGCTAAATTTTAAGATTGTTCACATTTGAAAGTTCTATTATACTCTCTGCTAACGATAAATAAGGAAGAGGTCCTGACAATGGAATTTGACATCGCAATTTTCATCAACAGGTCTTTGAAGACTGGTTTTAAAGAAGGGTTAAAACAATTACTATGTTTGCAAAGTTCTGAGAAGTCCATCTGCTGTCCAAACTTTGGATTAAAGTCCTTATTTTTTTCCTTTACTTAGAGACAGGTATATACAGTGCTGTTGTAATAATGAAACAAATGTGAAATCTACTGTAAAGTTGCACAATACAGAAAACTGTTGCTCCATCTTCTACTACATAAATGTGTGACTCCACAGGTTAATAATGCTGTTTTGTTTTTTTGTTAAGTTGGAATTATCCCATCACGTCTAAGACCTCTCTTTAATTCCAAATCCTCCAGTTTTTTCCACAGTTCTTCACGCTCTTTCTCTTTCTTCTTCTCACTGACAGATGAAATAAAACAAAGAGTTAGCCGGAGAGAAGACCGCAAAATATTTATGTTAAAAAATACATAGTTGACATTAATTAGCAGGGCTAATTTTCTTGAACACAACTAAAATTCTACTAACATACATTTCATTTTTATAAATAATTTTCTTTTTCTTCTCCCCCTTCCATTCCCTACCTAAATATTACTCAACAAAGCAGTAGGAAAAGAACATGAAAAGCAAGCTGAACCAAGTGACAGCATTCCTAGACATTAATTTGTAGTACACAAAAAAAATTACCATGGAGTTTTATTTTGGAGCAAATCTATCACGATTATAAAAATGAATATTTCAGGATTAACTTGTATTTAATTGGTGTCTATTTATTTAAGCAAAGTATTTTTTAATCTTATAAACAAGTCACTTACTTAGTCACTGATTTAACCAAGCATTCCCTTATCCTTTTAGAATCACTGTTCTTACCTACATTGACTGGCTTTCAGGTACAAGCCATGGGAAAGTTCAAATTACAAGATGTGTCCTTTGTTTTGTTCAGTGATTTACATTTTT
>BJBW01012889.1:355-15776 GCA_004320125.1 Scolopax mira | reverse complement strand
ATCAACATGCATTTACAAGTGTTTTCACACACTTGGTTATTATTAATAATATCTGCTGAAGGTCTCATCTCTCAGTACTTGTTGAGAGTTGCCAGTGGTATCCACGCATTATATGGCTGGACTCCTCATGCCAAGTACAGAACATGGTACTAAATGCAAGCAACAAACAGTATTTGCTTGACACTTAGCCTGCATTTTATTTCATGGTTGGTTCACTTTGCTTAATCTTATTTAGAGGCATTTTGCTGAGACTGCTTGGCTTTGTGAGGTTTATGCTATCAGCAAAGACTGAAGGGGAGTGCTTCCCCGGGTTAATTATAGCGCTGAAGGGAGTATAGAGCTCATTACACAGCAAATCTGATAAACTGCAAACATGGTGTAGGGCCTTTTCTGCACTTTGGAGGTGATGTGCCTTCTTTGCCTTCTGCTATTTTATTTGACTCATCTCTAAGCTGGTTAATCAAACAGCGTGTCATCTCCTAATCCCATCCATACCTGCCCCCTCCAGAGTAGTTCAGACAAACTAAGCGATTTAAGAAACAAAACTACTACGTTCTTCAGCATCCTCATTTATTTTTCCAGCCTTTTATTCCTGTAAACGTTTTAAAATTAGTCTGTAAGGCATATTTTCAATATGTTGGCGACTTAGTAAGAAAGGGTACTTTAAAGCCAAGAGCTTAAATACAATCCAAATAGTGATAAAACCAAATTGAAACAGATAGTGAGAATTGTTAGAATTTGCCAGACAAGCAGAACAGACTCAGGTACTGCATAAAAAAGAAAGGTGAAACAAGAGGAACCTGTAGGAAAGCACACAAGTGGTGCACACCAGTGAGGAATATTCACCCAACACAAGGGAAAAGCCAAAAGAAGAATAAGGCAAGCAAACCAGTGAGCCCAGAAAAAAGAAAAAGAAGTGACATGGGTTTCTGCTTGTACTTATACCTTCTTGCCACAAGAGGGTGTATTTCACTACAGTTACAGTAAAACAGACTTTTACAGAAACTGTAAATCTCATGTTTTCAAGTTGCATGGATTTCAACCTTAACAGATACAGCCTTTATTATAACCTGATGCTGAACTCTGCTTCCCCTCCATGCATCCCTGCTCACTGATTCCTAGCATTTTTAGAAAGAGATGATACTCTTTTTTCCCTTCTCCATCCTCTTCCCCTGACCTTCCATTTCTCTCACGAGCCCCTGCATGAAAAGACTTTTCTAGTCTCACGAGAAGTTAAATAACTATTCCAGAAATACATAGATTACACTTTGTCTTTTCTCAAGGATTCCTGAGCTCCTCCTTCTGCTATCCCTGATACGGAAAAGCAGGGAGAGAGAGTTATCAGAATTACCAGACAGAGCTGTTTCTGTTATAGAGCACAGGGCAAAAGAGGGGAAACAGCCCAAAGGATTCCCAAGTAAAAGGGGGAGATGCACCTATCAGTGCCTCGGATGTGAAGCTCTGGGATTCTGCAATACTTTCTGTAAGTAAGTATTGAAATCACATCTTTCTTGGGATTTGGACCAAAACAGGGAACTAACAAAATCCTAGGCATTCCGCAGCTATTCTTCTTCTCTGCTTTAAAACTTCACGTGAAACTTCTGCAAATTTAACCATACATAAATTAATGGAATTTGTACCAACAGCTCAGAGAAAAGGTAAGTATTCATCAGGTGTTGTGTTTAGAAACTAGAACAAATTTTGAATTATGGCACAAGCAAAACCTGCGAGGAAAAGTACATACTTTCGGAATGAAAAGCTGAACTAAGACAAATTCCTGTAAGATTTAAATTAAGTCAAGCCAAGCCTCAAGCAGTTTGTGCCAGGGCCTTAACAGCATGACAGAAATATGAAGTGTTCAGCAACAATTAGTTAAATGCCAGCACTGACACCTGAATCTTGAGCTTGTAACAAAACCGATAGCATTTCTGGAGACCGCCTATTAAAAAAAGGCCAGTCCCAAGGCAACTCAAAAACAGTGTTTTTTTGCATAAGAAAATTAACAGGTAGGAGTAAGTGCAATGCAAGTTAGAATAAGGTCTTGGTATACAGTTTGCGCTCTTTAATTTTCTTTTTTGCTTTAAGACTAAAGATAATCTTTATGGAGCCAAAATGCAGATATTCTCTTGAGAAGAACAGACAGAACGGGTTACCTTTAAGTGATTTCCCCAGGTTATCATCATTTTAAAAGATAATATGCACCATTACAGTTACATTAATCACCACAGCACAGCATGACAACTCATTTACATGCAGTGACAATTTATAGCATGTTTATCTAAATCAGTAGCCTCTGGGTGGCTTTTATAAGCCTCTAAGGGAGTACTGAAGGCAACAGGTTCTTCCATGCGTGAACTGCCCAGCTGTGCATCAGAGACTTTGAGAGCCACCAGGCAAAGATGGGAATAGGCTACAGCAAATACAGAAAGAATAATTTTTCTCAAATAGGCATAAAGTAGCTATTCAGTATTTATCCCTGGGCTCAAGCAGCATGCCAGAATTCCTTTAGAAAGCTGAATCATTTCTCTTCTGACCTCTGTTAGACCATCAAGCCAAAGGCCATCCCTGCCAGCCTGCGTATACGGTCCCTGATGATTCCTCTTCCATCAGCCAACACCAATGACTATAGATCAATTACTGACTTTGGTTTTCCACCGGTTAGGAACGCCTCCAAGCTCCAAAAATTCTAGAAAGTTGTATCCTGACAGATCTGTCCTATGATGTCCTCAAAGACATCTGCACGCCGTCCTACGTGACTCTCCCTTTCAGAAGCACGTACCCAGCTGGGTGTAAGAAAGCACACCCAGGTGCCAGAAACCAATGTAACAAATCAGTAAAATCTACCCATCAGCATTAAACCTAAAATTTTCAAGATCAAGCTGGAAATGCCAGATTTTTAAATTAGAGGTGCCCAGACATCTCGCAGCTCCGTGTCAGGCAGGCACAAGTCCAACTCGAAGCTATACAAAAAAAACCCCCAAAACTCAAACCTTTTCCATGCAATTAAAAGTCACTGCCAATTCACTAAAAATTAAAAAAAAAAGAAAAAAAAAAAAAAGGAAGGCTGCTCTGATACTCCCCCAAAGAATGAGCTACAAGTTCTGAACAGATCTGGAGACTGGTACCTGGGAATCCACAACTACGAAAGTTTAAAGTAATAAACGTCAAGAAAGCTCTGGTTTTATCACCACATTTGTGACTGAAATAACTTTTTAGAAAAGAAAGTGCTAAGAGGCTTAAGTCTGAGGTCAGGAAAGTCCTCTCTTTGTCCCTCAGAGGAGGGCTATAAAAATAACAAGGCTGTAACAGAAACATTGCCCAATTCCATTGCAGCCCAGCATTCCTACTCAGTGTCTGAAACAAAGATTTTTATCAGTAATAGTTTTCCCCAAAAGGAGCCTGAAATGAAAACAAATATACACACAGGGGTGCTTAATACATTAGGGAACACCTGCTCTTCTATTACTGGAATGAGGAACCATCTGAATAAACCCCATCTACATATGAAATTGAAACCCAGTATCGATGTATACACAGTAACGTATACACAGTATGTAAACTACCCTGCATATTAACAACCTGCAGTAACAATAAAATGCAATTAAGCCATAACATGAAGCCATGCTACCTGGAAGGCAATAACTGCCCCTAGAAAAGACACTCTGCTTCATCTGAAACACATCTGTGTATCTGGTTTTCTTAATATTGTTTATGGATTTACATATTTTAGAGCCTGAAATGCCTACTGCAGTCACTCAGCCATAATCTCTCTATATAACCCCTTGAATTGTTCCCAGAAGTTTGACTAAAGTAAATCTTACAAAACGAAGTATCTGATTTTCTCTTAAAAGATTATAAATGACTCCACCAGCTCTTTTCTCCTGAAGTTTTACTGCTAATTTAAGTACAGCACTGCTGCTGATTTCAAACTGGAATCTGCCCGATTCCCTGTTGGTTCTGGTTAAACCACCAGATCTTTTCTACACCTGTATATATATTTGCACAGAGAGTATGTATCTATCTATATATAGGTATTTGTCTATATTTTCCATTTAGCAAGGAAAGACAGTTTCTAAACCTAGGCAACTGTTGGCTTCTTTGTTTGTTTTTAATCCTGTGATTATTTTTGCTTCCTTCCTTTGAGCTCTCACCTGGGCAGAAGTGTACTGGGGCAAGTTTTAAAAGCCACACCATCTCCCTCTTTTCTTCTGCGTGTTGCCTTTTTGAATTTATCAACATCCATTTTTTTGAACGTTGTACTGTATCAGAAACTCCTATGAAGATAGTCAAGGTACAATGCTCAGGTCCTTTTCTGCATGAATATAGTCTTTCAGGGTTTAACATTATATGCCTTCTTCTTCCCCAGCAGCACTACATTTGCCTTGACTGCATTAAAATGAACTATGTTGGACTTTGAACACAGTCAACAATCCAGATCACACGACGGAGGGAAAATAGGCCTTTCTCATCTTTTCTTGACCTTTAAGTCTTCTAAAAATTCCATCAATAACCTGCAAGAATTAAGCTCTATCAAGAGGGCTCCTAAACTTGTTAGCTCACCGTCACCCACTCCAGAGGTGGTAGAGGCTTCCATAACATACATAGGAGCAAGCAGCAAAATTGAGATGGTGAGACCATGCTCCTGGTGGCAGAGAAGGGCAACAGGAGAAAGTTTAAAGACAAAAGGGCTAGTGCTCAGATGCAATGTCCACACCACGTATGTTTGGAGAGAGGAGCTCCCTTCTAGTGATTTCTTGCACTGAAGCCCATTAGCAAGTTGGAAAGCATTAGGTACGCTCCTGAGGTAGACATTTTGTCCAAAAGGAACTGTATTTACAAACCCTAAGACTTCAGAAGCATCGAAGTGGTGTGAGAATAAAGGGGAGATGCTCTTCCAAGACCACGCTCACGTTGTGAGTCAGAAGTGGTAACACAGCCCCAAGCCTAGGCACCCCCCTTGGTAACACCTCCTCACTGCTGGAAACTGGAGCTTTGAGACTCCCCTTATCACCTCCTACAACTACCTGAAAGGAGGGTGTAGAGAGGCAGGGGTTGGTCTCTTCTCCCAAGTCCCAGGTGATAGGACAAGAGGAAATGGCCTCAAGTTGCACCAGGGGAGGTTCAGACTGGATATCAGGAAAGATTTTTACACAGAAAAGGTTATCAAGCCTTGGAATGGGCTGCCCAGGGAAGTGGTTGAGACACCATCCCTGGAGGTATTTAAAAGATGGGTTGACAAACAGCTTAGAGACATGGTTTAGTGATGGGTTGTTGTTTTGTTGGGTTTTTTTGTTTTGTTTTGTTTTTTAATCAGAGTTAGGTTGATGGTTGGACTAGAAGATCTTAAAGGTCTCTTCCAACGTAGATAATTCTATGCTTCTAGATCCCCTAGACCTGAACCACAACAGGGTACCCTATTACTAACAATCCTGTTCATTGCTATCTCCATGAAATTATGTTTTAAGATGATCCAATGGAACAGATATTTATTTAAGGTGAGCCCAGCTAATTCTACACAATATAATCTACCAAAAAAATCACAGCATTATAGCAGCAACTTGAGTTATCTCAGACAAACTAAAGCACAGTACCAGCAGAAAGAGCCCCTCATCTCTAAAGCAGGCATCGGATCAAGTGAAAGCCAATACATGAACTTGAACTCTAGACAGCATTACAAAACTCATACTGTCTCGGGCTCCAAACTGAAGAATAAAACAAAGAATCCAAATCCCGAGAAAACAGTCCCCCAGAAGGTTCACGTTATGCATATTTACAGGCATAATGCTTGAAAGGTGTTTCAGAAGATGGCACAGCCAAAATGGGGGGTGGGGGAATGTACACTCCTTTAAAAAACAAAACCAAAAAAACCCATGGTGCAGTGAACACAAATACTTTTTGCAAAAAATACGTTTTTCCAGTTTATTTCTTTGCTTTAGAGTCACTGTACTATTATGCAGATAAAGTCTGACGAATGAAATGCCTGTGGAACCAACAGCAGGAATAATGGATACGGGTAAATGTAATTACATACTGTCGGGAAAAATTATTAGGGACAACTCCTGCAAGAGGAGCTGCCTCCAACTGATTTCGTTGAGAGGAGAACAGAATATTGGAGCCTCTTCTGTTAATAAGCATTGTGGGATTTGTAAAAACAAGGTGTATAAAGAATGCGAATAATAAAAAGCATCTAACAGAGGAATTTGGAAACAATGCCTCTAAAAAAACAAAGTTAAATTCTTTTCTAGCTTCTACAGAATTGATAACCTTGAATTGATTCACATTAAAGAAATGAGAACAGAATTTAAAATAAGATGTGATTTTTATCTAATTTTTTTTAAACTTTGATGGTATCCTTGTTCCATCATGGCTGCACATACATGACAATTTTTAATCAAAGTCCATGTTGGGGGAGGGAGGTGATGGTGTCAAAGGACACTGTATCTTCCTTTCAGCATTTCAGATTGTTTCAAACCTGTGGCTGAACCTCTACTGATTCAAATTAAGTTTAAGATTAATTCCTAATATTTTACAGGATTCCCCAAGTTAAATAAAATTCATAACAGAAAAGAGACATTATTTGTCAATTCTTGTAGGATTATATGATTTCATTTATTTCCCTTAAACTCAAAATGACATTCAGTATTATATATCTAAATCTATAACACAAGAATCAACAGGAAGGTTTTTGCTGCAATCACAAGGTTTTTGCTAAATCAAAAAGGTAAGACTGGATATAGGCACACGTGCATAAAAATCTCTATCCAAGAATATTCTAACACAGAGAACCCTAAACAGGAGGAACATTTAGCAAGCAGGGTGGCATCCTTAGTCATAAACTAAAGCTATAGAAAAGAAAGAAATTCATAAAGCCTATAAAGTCTAACAGCTAGCAAATGTCCTAAAAATAGGTTCTTTAACATGCTAAAAAATTCATGGTTTAAGCAAGATATTCTTTATGTTTAAAAGGTCTGTAGCAAACAAACTCCTGATCAGACTCTGCCCTCACATCTGTTGAGACAAACCTGAAGGAAAAGGGAATACAATCCCTTGTGATTTTTCTCAGTAGAAAGAAGAAAGAAAAAAAAAAAAATCAGAATCTGACCTTTCAAATGCAATTTTTGGTATTTCTTTGGGCATTCATTTAACCACGTTTCTTTCACTCTGTTGCTCAACACAGCTTCTGAGCCACAAGACATTTAATACGATGTTTCATTTTGGCTGTAGATGTTACACTCTCATTTTACTCGATTCGTCATTACAGAAAAAAAAAAAAGATAAACACAACAACAGGAAGCCAAAGGCATTTCTGCACTTAAAAGAGAGGAGAACAAAGTAATACTCTTTCATTCTAAAATATGTATCTCAAAATTAAGTTTCATTAGCCGCGTCTTATCAGCTGGCAACCATCCATGATGTTGCATGAACATCACAGTCAACGGCAGGGGTCGGGTTTAAAATTTTGGAAGAAGCAACTAAAAGAGCTGAAATGTTGCCCACCACCAAAGAGCTTCATCCAGACTTCTCAGTTGAACAGCTTGTCAATTTTTCTCATCCAATTTTTTAAATTAAAGAAATCAGTTCCCTCTTACTACCCAGAAAACACAAAAAGCTCTACTACATATACCCTTTAGGATACAACAGATAATAACAAACATTCGTTTCATTCAACGACTACTGCTTAATCTACCAGCAAAATCAGCATCATTAGTTTAAGCCTTCCCATTTTGCTCAGACAGGAACAAATTTTAGATTAAGTATCCAATTATTGGCTCATAAAGCCATATCACTGGCATTTCCTTTTGAGCAGAAGTGGGTTTAACTGGCAAGGGCCTTTTTTTCCTAAGACTGGCCTATTCTAAAGGATGCCATATGCCCTTCTGAACAACACGTCCCACTGCAGGGGAAGCGTGTGGAGCAACACCCTCCTGAATAAATCCATCCAGCTGATGGACATTAACACAAATCCCAGCAGCTCTTCCCATCAATTGACACTGATGATGGTGACGAGGTGACTGCAAGCTTGCTTTGGTGGCCATTAGTAAATCCAACTTTATTTTCTCTTCTTTTTAAACAACCAATAACATGCCAAACACTTCTGTAGATATGAAGCTAAAGAGAGCAGTTTAAAGAAGGGGGCATGCACATGGGTTGACAAATGGCCAAGCGATTTCACATGTAGCTCTATTCAACAACACATAGAATCATAGAATGGTTAGAGTTGGAAAGGAACTTAAAAATCATCGAGTTCCAACCCCTGGGCAGGGACACTTCCCACCAGAGCAGGTTGACCAAAGCCCCATCCAGCCTGGCCTTGAACCCCTCCAGGGATGGGGCAGCCACAGCTTCTCTGGGCAACCTCTTCCAGGGTCTCACCACCCTCACAGCAAAGAATTTCTTCCTGGTATCTAATCTCAATCTCCCCTCTTTCGGTTTAAAACTGTTACCCCTTGTCCTGTCCCTTCACTCCCTGACACAGAGTCCCTCCCAGCTCTCCTGTAGCCCCTTCAGATATTGGAGGCTGCTCTAAGGTCTCTTGGGAGCCTTCTCTTCTCCAGGCTGAACAACCCCAGCTCTCTCAGCCTGTCCTCTCAGCAGAGGTGCTCCATCCCTCTGGTCATCTTCATGCCCCTCCTCTGGACCTGTTCCAACAGGTCCATGTCCTTCCTGTGTTGAGGAACATCATGTGCTCAAGAGAACGAGATGAAAATGTGTAATATTACGATTAGGGATTAAAGTTTTAATGGCATGAATTTGGGACGAGTGGCATTAAGAACACACAGTTGTTGTTACACTGGCTACACAAATGACTGTTTTTCAAACTCTTACATCACAATACCACCATGTTTTAGAAGTAATTAAAAATATCAAGAGTTTCTAAAGAATTTTATTGGTAACCTTTTTCTGTCCTAGCATCTGTAAAGGCAAATTCCTTTTGGGTCATGAGAGGAGAACTTTGATCCAGTACATGATAGAGTACCTCATAAAACTCTAAAACAAACAAAGGTCTTTAACAGGTATCAGTTTTTTTGACATTTTATATGTACAAAAGCGTTTTAGCCATTAATCTTTCTCTATAAATATAGGCAAATTCTTAAGTATCAGCTTCAGACTGGTGCACCTCTGCTTTTAAATGATGCCAAAACTCACAAAACTGCTTTTCTTTTTCCCCTCATTAGAATACTTCGCTTCACCTCCAAATCACAGTACCCTAAAGGGCCAAGTGGGAAATATTCAATCCTGGATCCATAAGCACTAAACATAATGGGAAGGGAACTTTGCAAAGAAGATCTGATGGATGGAGAGCTGCCCAACAGGAAAAGACCTGGGATGTTGGTCACCTATCAGCTGAACATGAGCCAGCAGTGTGCCCAGGTGGCCAAGAAGGCCAACAGCATCCTGGCCTGTGTCAGGAACAGGAATAGGACTTGGGAGGTGATTGTCCCCCTGGACTGGGCAGTGGTGATGCCCCACCTCGAGGGCTGTGTGTAGTTTTGGGTCCCTCAACACAAAAAAGACATGGAGGAGCTGGAGCAGGTCCAGAGAAGGGCAACTGGTGAGCTGTATGGAGAAAAAGGCTGAGGGAGCCGAGGGTGTTCATCCTGGAGAAAAGGAGGCTGAGGGGAGACCTTCTTGCTCTCTACAACTCCCTGAAAGGAGGGTGTAGAGAGACAGGGGTTGATCTTTTCTCCAAGTCGCAGGCGACAAGACAGGAGGAAATGGCCTCAAGTTGTGCCAGGGGAAGTTCAGATTGGACATCAGGAAAAAGTTTTACATGGAAATGGTTATTAAGCCTTGGGATGGGCTGCCCAGGGAAGTGGTTGAGGCACTATCCCTGGAGGTTTTCAGAAGATGGGTTGACATAGTGCTTAGAGACATGATTTATTGACGTGGGCAGTTCTTTTGCATGATTTTCTTTTGTTTTGTTTTTTTTTAATCAGAGTTAGGTTGATGGTTGGACTAGATGATGTTAAAGGTCCCTTCTAACCTAGACGATTCTATGAATCTAATGAGACAAAAAACACTTCTGCACCATTTTGATCAGTTTTAACACACTGGTCTTTCAATCAAAGTGCTCTGGTGACAACTGCGGCAGACAGTCTATGGGGACACTCATTTGGTCAGGACATAGATACTGCTGTCTTCTTCACTACCATGACAGGTCAGAGATTGTCAACTTGACAGTTGCTTTGTGAACACAGTTGGAGACCTACATGAAAATCCTCAAAAGCAGATAGATCAAGGTGGCAGTTGCACTCATGAAGCCAACTGGGTAGAGTTAAGTTTGCCTTGGCATAGGGTTACGAGCATGATTCTGCATGAAACACGAACATACACTTAATGTAAAGAGCAAAGTTACATCAAACATGATGCTTCAGCACAAAGTGACTAAGCAACAACCAAGCAATATGTGCTGGAAACTTATTTTATATAATATTAGGAGTCCTAACTTTCCCCTTTAGGGCCTGTATAACTGCACTCAAAGTGATGGAGATGTCTTGCTTTTATAAGCAAAGACCAGGAGGAAAAATAGGACCTTTACCAGGTACCCTACCTGTAAAATTCAAAATACCTGCAATGCACAAAAGGCCTGATGATGTAGTTTTGTAGAAACACCACATTAGCATTCACTGGGATGATGAACAAAAATGGTTCATGCATTTGCCATGGATTCACTCACATAAATTCAACAGCAAAGCACAGCATCCTGCTCGCACGGGAATTCTACCACCAAAGTTTCTTCTCCCAAGAGCACAACCAGAACACTGCTGGTTACAACAGGCACAATTAGGGTACACCAGCTTTCCAGTTTTGAAACTTTCTTTCTAAGGGCTTACACCTTCAGCACAGGGGTCTGTTGTAAGCTAGAGTTTCCCACAACAATTAAATATTACAACTTTCTCAGGAAAGTATTCAGGAAAAAATACGTCCAAAATCTTCCCTAATTACTTACGGGTCTTTTTATTAAAAAAACCAAACAAACCAACCAACCAAACAAACAAAACCCATGTTTGGGCAGTCAGGAACCACTGAGTAGCCAGATATAGGACACAGGACTTGAAAACATTCTTAGTCTGTCCCTGCTTAGGTACCATGGCACTCAAAAGAAAACACAGCTTGAATTCAGTACTGGAGCTCAAATACAAGGCAGAAGAAAGTAAGATGAAGAAGGACACAATGCAATGAAAGGATAAGGGGAATACTGGAGAAAAGAAGACAACAGTTTTCCAGCAAAAATGAGCTAAGCTGAAATTGGAATTCCTGAAGCTCCATTAGCAACTATCTATGATATCCACTGGAAAAATTCGTGCTATATCTTTACTTCCAGAAACTCCTTTATATTGTAGTTACAGACTGTATCTATGTATTTAAAACCAAGCTTTTCTAACTCTTTAGGCAATTAGTTTCTTAAGACAGAACCAGTTCTGTGAATCAACATGACTGCAGGGACAGCAAATGGGGTTTGCGTCCCTTCTACAGTTTAAATTGTTTCACAGATTATGATCTATGATTCAAATTGAATTTTATGAGCAGTTTTAGATCAAATTCTTCTTGTTTCTTGGGGGCCACCCTAAGACAACAGGAACTTGCAGAGCCTTTACTCTACAAACATTGCCACAGTAAAAAACCATAACCAAAGTCAATGTGAGACTACAACCTCAACAACAGAAACACTAAAACAGTAAAACAGCAATAAATCCAGCCAAATTCTCCCAAGAGCTGAATTTGGAGGCGTCTACACACAGAAAAGGCAACCAATTTTACTGAAGCTACCTGTGCACCACTGTCCTGTTCATACAAAGAGTATGATACAATTTGTTCATCTCAAGGGGTACAAGGAAGATTAACATTTGCAAAGCATTCAGATACTAGAGTGCGGCACCAGCAAAAGAATTATTCAGCAAAGAACTGGTAATTCTGTATTCCGACTGGGATTTGAATGGTGCATTAGGCCACATCCTGAAGAAGAGACACCAGAGCAGCCTGAAAAGCTGTTCATTCAGAGTCCAGTACAGGAGGGAGACGGGGAGGGTGGGGGTGAAGGGGAAGAATCTGATCACATAATTATAGGCTTTCTGACAGACAATGCATACACACAAAGAAGCCATATGAAGATTTTTTTTTTTTCCACAGACCCGTGATTCTGGTGGTTTTCTTCACTATTAACTGCTCGATGATTCTGTCACAATTTACAGCTATTTTTAAATATCACAGACAAGCAACACAGCTATCTGTGTGTCAGAAAAGAAGTAAGGAGCATATATAATGCGATGTAAAATCTACGCGTGTTTTTCTTCTTACAGCACATAGCCAGTGGGTTCCATGATCACACAGTACCATTAGGAAACCAACATCACCAAATTTGTATTTTACTAATTGCCTTCTCCTTTAGATAACAGGTTGTAAGCAGTCTATATGCTAGTACAGAATAAACATTTTAAAGAAGAGATTGATTTTGCAAATCGCAATGAACATTCTTCACCATATAGCATCTGGAACTGTTTCCATTTTTACACTGAAAACACTATTATTTGACAATTTATATATACAAGGTATGGCTTTACTGTTGAGTAATCCTGCTTAACAGCAGCTGCTCTGAATCCACATAACACAACCAGAAAACGTTCACACCGATCCTATACAACATTTTTAGCATTTATTATTTAAAAATCATTATCCATGCATACTTTAAGCTATCTCCGCCTCAAGTACATGCTTAAGAGCTTGGATAAAGTTCAAAGAAAGATAAGAAACTTGCACACATTATTCCATTATTTATACTGGTGGGGAGAGGGAGTAGGTGGGGGGAAGTGGAAGGGACTCTGATTTTATGGCTGCTGCCTTTCTCCATCAGGAAACAATCCAGGTTTCCTTTCATACATTTGTGACACTATAATCACCACCACCATCATCTACATGACTTTAATTAAGCATATAAAAAAAAAAACCTGATATTTTTGTCTTTGGAGATTTATTCTCAAGTGATGTCTAGTAGAAAATACAAACCACAGGCCTCATTTAATCCACCTACTCCTGGGTTGAATTTCGCCCACAATGCGTAACTGGAATTGCAAGTGGATTTAAAGAGACCATGAGAAAGAAGGAACTCACCATTCTAACTACTTCAGGGTAAGTCTGCTCTGTCAAACAGCCTCTGCTTATTGTAATGTAGTCCACCAGTTCATTAAGAGTGGAGCGCTTGTATTCTTTCATTTTAAGGTCTGAAAGCGTGTCCATGAAGTCAAAAATGACACAGCACTGTTGAAGTTTCTTTAGGAACAGTTCAGGCTGCTCTGAAGATGGAACGTCTATGAAACAAGAAAGGAAACCTTTGTGAGTCTGGCATCTTATACAAAACGGATTTCTTTTTGAAGATCAATTTCAAAGGAAAACAACATTCATACAATATTTGCAAAACAGCACTCAGATGAACAAACTTATAGAAACTGCATTGGGATCTTGAACAACATGCTGTAGAAGGAATTGAATCATCACCTGCTATTAAGAAAATAAAGTTCACCAAAAGAAGTCCAAGCTGAAGTGGAGAATGCAAACACAACAGCATTCAAGACTTGATTGTACAGCATACCACTGCTTTCCTGGCAGGCTGACCTTCCCCGCCATTAACTTACGCTCCGAAGAAAGACGGAGGAACTGTCAAACAGATCAAGCTTGATTAACATATTTCTAAAACCAGTGTCACTTAAGACTCGATATGAATATACATGAATATGTATATGAACACACAGAAGACTAAGTCTGCAGACAAGTTTCAGATTCAATCATTACCCCCATGTTGACACTTTCCATAGCAAAATCAGTTTTACTGAAAAACAGTGAGGATTTTTTTCTGTACTATGAACCCACAACATGCATTAATAGGAACATTCTCACGCAAAATAATAGTATGTTCTTGACCAATAAAGTAAGCAGAACTACTTACTACTTTTGCTCTGTTTTCTGAATTGTCAGGAGATAAAAGATATAATGAAATAATAAAAGAAATGTCAACTTTTTACGGTTTGTCTGTTTGCTAAGATCACCATAAGGGTGTATAGAAAGCTCAGATTATCCAATAATCACGTACACAAAAGGCTAAGAATAGGAGAAAGTTGCAGAAATTAAATATACCTTCTTATTCTGAAAGTACACTCTCAGACTAGAGGACACTCCACTTCCTTTGATCTACTTGGTTTTTAAAAGGTACATCTGTCAGTACCATAATCCAGCAAATGACCTTCCAAGCCACAATATAACATGAAAAATTTTCATGATTTCAAATAGAAAAAAAAAAAAAATAGTAAAGAACTGATGCTTATTTATTAAAAATTGGACATACAAGTAAAAAGCCAACCTAAGATGAATTTTCTTCTTGTTGATGTGAGTATGTCAAGTTAAGGAATACCTGGTAACCACTGGAAGCTGGTAGTAACCACAGAGAAGTTTTAAGGACAAAGTACCATGAATCTCTTTCCATTAAAACCACATACACAACACTTACTATTTTCAAGTTCAAAAGATCTACGAAATGCTACACTGTGACAGTATAGAGCTGCATAGTTTTAAAAAGTACTGAGAGAGGTGGAAGGACCCCAAGGCACTCCACATCAACTCTACCCTGCTTAAACACTGAAAAGAATAAAGATTGCAGTACAAATAAAATGCTTTCTTCTCACCTGACATGATAAAGCACAACAGCTTAATCAACCTTTTTTTTTTTTTTTTTTTTGCTTACAGCACTGTGGTAGTGACAGGGTTCAACAGGTTAGCAAACTGCATCCTGCAAAGAAGCACCAAAATGTTGGTGAAGTTTAACTGCTATCAGACTGCACACCCCAACCTCGTATTGTTTGGCCTTGGGTAAGCTCTACCACACCTTTGTCCAAAGGAAATTGCCAGGACACAAAGTGGTTGAGTCATTGAATTTCACCAAATTTTTTTTTAGAGTTGGAAAGGACCATAGAGATCATCTAGTCCAACTCCCCTGCTGAAGCAGGATTGCCCAGAGCATGTTAGAGCATGTTACTCAGGATGGCATCCTGAGGGGGGGCTTGAAAATCTCCAAAGAGGGGACTCCACACCCTCCCTGGGCAGCCCCTTCCAGGGCTCTGCCACCCTCACTGTGAAGAAGTTTTTTTTCCTATTTGAGGAACATGTTCCAGCTTGTGCCCGTTGCCCCTCATCCTCTCACTGGCAACCACTGAAAAGAGTCTGGCTCCCTCCTCCTTCAAGCCCCCCTTTAGATACTTATAGGCATAAATAAGGTCTCCCCTCAGCCTTCTCTTCTCCAGACTAAAGAGTCCCAGCTCTCGCAGCCTCTCCTCATCAGGGAGATGCTCCAGTCCTTGAATCATCTTTGTTGCCCTTTGCTGGACTCTTTCCAGCAGCTCCTTGTCCCTCTTGAACTGGGGAGCCCAGAACT
>BJBW01012887.1:0-22056 GCA_004320125.1 Scolopax mira | reverse complement strand
GTCCTTTGTTCCCATCTACGGCCAAACCACGACACTAGGAATGGAAAAATTAAAGATTAAAGGAGCAAATATCATACTGCAAGATGTTAAAAGTAGAATTAACTAGAAGTTTGGAATGTATTTTTGGTTCTGGTTCCTGTGTTTTAACATACTCACATGAAGTCGTAGCCAGTCTTGCAAAGCTTCATGCTTTTACTTTACTGAATGAGTTGCACCCACTGATGAAGACTGAATTCAATACCTTGTATTCAATATGTCTTAGATAAAATCTTGGTTAGTCACAACTTCATTTTCTTCAGTGTATTTGAGTATATGTCTAGTCTAAATATGACATAGATATGAAAAGATCTTCTGCAAATAAAATCATCTACACTGCCAGAAGGACTAAGATGCAGGATGAACCTAGAATCTGTATTAATATGACTCCTTTGATCTTTTTATTTTAATTTTTTGTTATTAAAATGTATGAGAAATATATTTTACATATACATATTAATTTATGTGTTTAATATTAACTGTGAAATGGAATTTTTTGCTGCTAGTGGGGAAATTCTGTAGATAATATAGAACAGAACAAACTGTCAGTGAAAGAAGTGTAGCAAATTAATTATGAGATTCATCATATTATTGTTATCATTGTGAGTAAATCCATAACAAAACTATAGCTCTACAAAAATTTCTTAAATATAAAACAGAAGCTGCTATATATATTGCTTGTGTTTCAAGTAATAGTTTCTGCTGCAGGTATTCTTTCAACTTATTAAGCATTCCCTTAAATACAAATATTACAGTGGATTGTATTAGTTCTCTTTAACAGGAGACCAAACATTAAATGATGCACTAACACTTTAAAAAAGAAAATATCAAGGAAGCCTTTTCTCTTATATATGTTAAATTATTTTATCCTCTTTATGTAAAGGTTTTTGAAAAACATGAGTGACAAGGATCAACTTCTCTTCTCAGAGATGGAAAAAACCATACATTATTTTCTGTATGACATCTCATTGATAAAGACTTTTATGTGAAAGCACCTGAGTCAGAAACAAAAGTCATAGGTGGATGAAACACAATTAACCATCCATTGCTACAGAAAAATCTGGTTAAAGGTGCAACTGCTCCACCCTCTCTTCCACTCTCTAGTGTTACTAGGGAAAGAATTTGGTTCAATCCTCTCTTTACACTGGTTATAGCCATTTACCTGTTATAGCCATTTACTCTGAGGTCATATGTCTATGGTGTGTCTTTATGTGTGACTTTGCAAGGTACTCTAGACACCTGTCTTGGAGTCAGTGGATTTTGAAACTTCAAGGACAAAATAATGAGTAAGAAGTGTGATAAAACCCTTGCTGTTATCAAATAAAAAAGAAGAATATCACTTGGGTGGCAAATACTTTGGTCAAATTAATGAAGGATATAAATGAAAGACTCACCAACCACTAAGGTCTGTGGTCTATAAACTAAAGGCAGTGTACAAAACTAAAGGCAGCAAGAACTGCATCTTCTGAATAGTTTTAAGCTGATCAGAAGCTAAGATCCTCTTGTTTTGCCCAGGAATAATATCAGTAATCATCTCTGTGTAACTGTCTTTGAGGGAAAAATATTTTTCAGCTGCATCTACCTGCTTGCTTTTGATTTTGAGAAAAAAGTATTATTTACCATTATACCAATATTATCACATTGGTATTCCTTGAATTAGCAAAAGAGGGGGGAATTATGGGAGTAGACTGTAAACTTCAGAAAATCTCATAGCCAGAGGTTGATGATCACAAAGGAGATAGAGGAATCCTGCTTTAATAAAGGGAAAGTCCACTGGGGCATTCCCCTGTGGGTGTCTCAATTTTCCGGAGGACGCAGCCTCCATTTTATCCTAATTCCCCTGCTGCATGTAACCCACTTCCTTTCCCCATTGGCTGGGGAAAGGCAGTTGGAGGCACTTGGAAGACAGATTTCTCTATCAGCCTATTACATAAAAGCTTAACTTTAGCAGTTTTATAATTGTCTAACTTTTGCGTTTTCAGTTAATTCCCCTATTTTTTGATTCTCACAGTCCTGCAGCTTCAAGTAACTCTCCTGTTCTTTTGGCTATCTCACTCTGGTAATTTCAGTTAATTCCATGTTTGTGGAGATGCTCTTATCTGTATTTTATCACCTGTTCATGAAGACACTTATCCCTGTTATACCAACTTGTCCTGTTGGTATGCAAAGAGAAGTGCAGTTTTACTGTCAAGTTTGGAATAATAATAAATCAAGGACAGTTCTTAATTGGTTCTATACAACATTAAATATATCAAGCATTTTCCTCTCTTTTAAAAAGAGAAATAAAAAGTGCTCTTTTCTGAATCTGACAAAAGAATGCATTTGATATTTTTAAAAATAGATTGTAGCAGGACAAAATCAATGTTCCCAGAGCCTAACTGGACAGATGGGTATGACTGAAATTGTCAATTTACATTCAAATGAAAGACTGCTGTTGGCTAATGTTTACTTAATTTGTTATCAATGCCACCCTCATACAAATGAACTGCACATTATGGAAAATGCCATACTTGACCCTATCATGTTTGCTTTGTTAGCTAAGTTCATGTTTATTATATGGCATTTAAGAAAAAAAAAAAAAGGCAACAGACTTTATAATATCATATCAAAACTAAATGAAGTTTGGCATAATTCATGAAACCTCATTGTATTATTGCCTGTTTCAAGGCCTTTGGTGTCAGCTGGATGTCTGGAGTCCTCAAACCAGAACTAAGTGCTCTGTGTTTGCTTTTTCTTTTCTTTTTTTTTTTCTTTTTTTTTTTCTTTTTTTTTTCAGTCTTTATTTCTGAAATGTGCTGTGGCTTTATATATGAGAATATATTTTATAATTTAACATCTAAAGGTTAGAAACTTAAGTTAAAATTTATATGCCCTAAAATTTCTAATGAATAAATAGAAGGACCAAATTTAAAGAATGGGTGGGGAATAACCATATTTTTAAATGAACATATTCTAAAGGAGTCCGCTCATCTGTTCCCTCAAAACAAGCAGAGATCAAGCTTCATTTTAAGATCATTGCAATATCTGAAAATATATTTAGGCAATCTAAAATTGCATGTTTGGTGAAAAGAAACCTTTAGCTGCTTCTGAAATGTGATTCAGAGGCAGTGTTCCCCCTCCCCCATGGATCTTTTAAAGGGCTCCCCTTTGAATCAAGAACACTTGGTATTACAACTTATATGACAATCCATTGCTCACAAATTTTTTTCTTTCACGTTTGTTAGCTTACCTATCAAAGACTCATTGAAGAGATACAAAGTAAGACAACTAACTAAATAATTCTCTTAACAGATGCCTAAGGGAGCTTGTCATGACAGAAGCTGAAGCAAAGAACTATGTGTCTCTTGTCTTTAATTTCAACATAATATTTTCATTTCTTGGACGGTTAGGTTGTTGGGGTTTTGGATTTTGGTTTTGTTTTGTTTTGTTTTGTTTTTTGCAGCTGATGAAAACAACATTGCTTAGTACTTTCAGATTTCATTGTGGTGGGATTCTCTGTGGCAGCAGAACTTCTCTCTTCATTATTGTTGATTGCAGTTGTGACTATCTCTGAGGAAAGCTTATTAGTGAACTGGGGTATACAAAACAGTCATTGCATTTTATGTCACCTTGTAACACAAACCCAGAAATTTTGTATTACTTTCTTGCGTGTTATTGCAAAGTCCAGGAATGGGAATGTCAAAATAACAGCTTTTATATGATCACATTAAATTCAGAAATCAATAAACATATATTTACTTTCTGCAGGTCACTGTAGTACTTAGACATGCATGTTTTCATTGAGAGATTTGAATGAAATTCTCAGTAAGCCTGTTCTCTGAAGTTTCTCTAAATCCCAGTGTTTGTAAAAATTAATAGAAAATCTATTATTATTAAATATGTAATGTACTCCAGTTCCACTCTGTTAAAATATTTTACAGCAGCACTTAAATTTTTAATAAAGAGTGGTCAAATTACATCATGTCAGTGAGTTTCCCATGGGCTGCTATAAGTGTAAGTCAAGGGACTTTTCTTTCTTTTTCCCCACTTCTGCGTCTATCACTGGCAGCTTGTTTTCTATTTCAAAATGTTGAAAAGTGCCTTTAGAGAGAAGACTTTTCAGTAATATACCTCAAGGATTTCAGCCCTTCTTTGCTGATGATAATGAGCTGTGTTGTGGAAAAGGTCTCATTATTTTCAATAAAGAAGTTTTATCTGAATTACAATTGGTTTTGTATATCCGTTTGCCATCAGGCATGTTTGGATCTACAAGAGTTGTTCTTTATTTTAATTCTGCAGTTCATGATTTCTTGAGTTTATTAAAAAAAATACTTATGTGTAAAAATATGATGAAATTTCCCATTGGGAAACTATGAATTACCAGTTCCCAGTATGAATACTTTGTGGTGAAGTTCATTCATTAATAAAAAAAAGTATATAAGATTTTTTTTTAAGGACTGATTGAAAACAATAGATATATAATTAAATCTTGTTGCCCTTCCTGCAATAGCAGAAAAAATTAAATTTTTTTCTTGTCTTGTTCAAAGGGAGGTGTTAGTAGAATGAAAATGCTAGGAATCTATATAACTTTCTATATAGCAAGCAATATAACCTTTAGAGGTAGTAATATTCAGCAAGCATTTCTGAGACACATAAGACCTCTCTTATTGATAAAACACAGTGAACATGGAAGGCATTTGGCTATATAGATCAACAAGGAATAGGAAAATAGGAGCATAAATTTGCATGAGCATTTGAAAGAGCATTTTGAATTAACTATTACTGCAAAGTGCAGTACATGCAGAAATCACCTAAACATAGCTGTGGTCATATAAGAAGGAAAACCTGCATGATAAATTATGAGTTTTTGTACAAAAATTTGGGTTTATTTAGAGGTGAGTATGGGCCAGATGACCCACAAAGAAGATCAAATAATGACTATTTCCTCATGGTATTAACGAAGTGATATAAAAGATCTGAAATTATGCACAGTGGATTTATTATATGTGAAACTAGAATGCTGTTGCTCTTCAAAGAAAATATGCAAACTTAAAAAAACAAGGAAAACCTGTAATCTGAGACTTTTCTAAAGAAATTCAAATCTAAGTTTTCAAAGAATACATATTTTAAATTGCATCCATGTAACCTTGAAAACTACTGAAGCCTCACCTGTGTTTGTACTTTTGAACATTTAGAAATGCTAGGCTTTTAGGGAAAACTGTTTTTCCATTTCTTTTTCTATTTGCTATGTGACTTTATCCCAAAGTCTAGCTTTGAAATTGGACAAAGGTGTTTTGTTCATTTTCTTTCAGGCAAGAGTCTATCCTGCCCATATTGTTCATTTCAATTTACCTGTGTGCACTGTGTTTGTGATTGAGTCTTTGATCATAGAGGACAAATGTGTTTAAACAAAAGTCTCAGTTGAAATCTTAGGCTACCCCAGAGATAAGAGGAGTGCAAAACTACTCTTAATTTGTTTAAAATCTCTTTGTTTCTTTGTTCTGCAATAGGAACCAACCAGCAACAGGGATGGCTCAGTTAAATAGAACATAAACAACCAGCAATGATGCTTTTGAGTCTTGCTAAGCCCATGGTGTAAGCACTCGGGCTGCACTTTTTTAAAAAAAAATTGTCCTGATTTTTATCCAAAACCATCATTGGAAATTATGTTGTCATATCCACAAAGGGGTCAGAATGGATGAATGCTCTGTGGCAAATATTTGACCAGATCCAAATATGTCAGAAAAGTGATGGAGAAGATAGAAATAAGCTAGGCTAAGGCAGTACTACAAGTGACCAGGAGATCCAGTTGCCACAGATTCCAGGACTCCATTCACTTTTTTATTTCCTCTTTTATGTTTTCCTGCATTCTTCACTTTGATATCACACCTTCATTTCCCTTATGTTCCCTATATTCCATTACTTGTATCAAGAGGAAGGATAGCTAAGCAATCACTTCCCTTTCAAATTTAAAATCTGTAAAATATGTATCTTCGTAACCTTTAAGACCAGTAACCAGCATTACTCTCACAAGACCTGCTTAACATGGTGATGCTGAAATTAATTGCCTAAGATACAGAACAGCTTTTAGAAAGAAAAAGCAAATAGATGTAAAGAACATACAGAGAATACATTACACCTGAGAGTAATTCTAGGCTAGTCATTGCCAATTAAAAACAATGTACAATGTCAGGTTTTCATTTTGAATTTGCTTTCAGAAGCTGGACTGCACATACTAGTTATATGTTTAATATAATCTGTTACATTAAAAAAAAATTCAATTACTCTTCCATCATTTAATACGTGCTTCCTGTGAATGTTCACAATTGATATTTCAGGTGTACACATGCAAGAAACAAGAGATCATAAGAGAAGCATAACAAGACACAGCTCCTGAATTCTCTGCTTGGCATAGATATTTCAGGCATTTCTCTGGCACTTTTGGATAGTACCTAGGACATTTCAGTTCTAACTGTGCCTAATATTTGTAATCACAGTTGCAGTATAGATAATTATTCCAGGGAAATTCAAATAGATTAACATAAAATAAAGTGTTGGGTTTTTTTTTAAATTTTATTTTTAAAAAAGTAAGCAAATACTTGTTTTGTGTTTTTTCTAGCTTGTCTCCTGGTTTACTTAAACATTTTTGCTTGCACTCTGTGGACCTCATCTTTCTATTTCAGAAGTATCTAAGGTGGAAAAAGAAATATAAAACCAAAAAAGGAAATATAAAACCAAAACCAAAAGCAAAACAAGAAACTTTGAACTTTTCACTTTATGTAAAATACATGAAAATATATCACCCTGACTTGATGCTTGTTATACATGATCTCAGCTTGTGATTCATAGCATAAACAGAGTTGTGTTCCCTGAAATTTGAGATGGAAAGTTTGTCACTTACAATATTTTGTAAGTTAAGCTGCATTCATAAGGGAATTCTTAAAAACTGTAGCTGACAATTTGTGATAGTATATCAGTGCAAAAATTTATAAAGATGTGCTCTTCAGAATAAAGAAAATGAAGGCAATTTTAGGTGCTATTACATTATCACTACCTTCAGATACATTTATAAGAACATTAAAAGGATGTAACCATTCAGAATAGAAATATCATAATTTAGTCAAATTTATAAAAAAAAATCCATTACACATATAGAGGCAACGATGACATTAACCCTAAGAAAGCTATTCCACTAAATATGAATGAACTTCATTGTTGATTAATATTTAATGTCAGTTTTTTCAAGCTTGTCTAGGAGCAAATGAACAAAATGAAGTTGAGACCAGTTGATCAGGTCTGCACTGGTGGCAAGTTCCTCAGTGCAGTAGCCATTTGGTAGCTTGCAAAAATGCTTTCAGTAGTTATATTCCATTTTCAAGTAAAAAATACTTCCATTACAAAACCCCAAAACTATATATGAAATGTGCCTTTTGGGGGGTTTGTTCTTTTTTATGGGCAATTAAAAAGGCTCCTTTACTCAAGTGTGAGGAGTCCTGGGACTGCTTTTATATTGCCACAGAAGCTCAGACAAGAGGGAGTGTGAAGGCCTGTGTGCTCTTTGACTCCATCCTGTTAGTTACTGGATGGGCTGTGCTAGGTTGTATGTGTATGGACAAAATAAATCCCATGGGATAAAGCCCTTCACAAACTTCTCCAGTGTGAGTTCTTTCCAAGTGCTGCAGTGCTTCAAGAATTGCTCTGCCATGTTTTTTTTTTTTCTCCACAGGCTGCAGTCCTTCAGGAGCTGACTGTTCCAGCATTTATACCCCACAGACAGCAGCTCCTGATGAAAAACTTGCTACTGTGTGGTCTCCACTCCACAGGCTGTAGCTCCTGCCAGAAGCTTGCTCCAGAACAGGCTCTCCATAGACTGAAGTTTCCTTCAGGGCAAGTCCACCTCCTCCACCTGCCCCCATGGCCTGCAGGGAGAAAACCTGCTACACCATGGTCTTCTCCACAGGCTACTGGGGAATCTCTGCTCTGGTGCCTGGAGCACCTCTCTTCCTCCTTCTTCACTGGCCTTGGTGTCTGCAGGGTAATTTCTCTCACATTGGTCTCCCTCTTCTTTCTCACAACCTCTACACAGTGGTTTTTACCCTTTCTTAAATATCTTATTGCAGAAATGCCATCAGAGCTTCTGATAGGCTTAACTTTGCCCAGTGGTGGGTCTGTTTTGGAGTTGCCTGGAATCAGCTATTTCCAACACAGGGGTTGCTCCTGGTGTCTTCTGACAGAGACCAACTCTCAACCTGCCTTCTACAAAAATGTTGCCATGTAAACCAATATGTGCAGATACACTTGTGCTTGAATTGTGCAAAGGAGCAGTTAGTAGAATCATAGAATGGTTTCGGTTGGAAGTGACCTTAAAGATCATCAAGTTCCAATCCCACTGCCATGGGTAGGGATACCTTCCACGAAATCAGGTTACTCAAAGCTCCATCCAACCTGGCCTTGAACATGTTCAGGGAAGGGGAATCCACAAATTCCACAAATCCACAAATCCACAAATCCACAAATTGGAAGCCTGTTCCAGTGTTTCACCACCCTCACAGTAAAGAATGTATTCTTACTTTCTAATCTAAATCCGTCATCTTTCAGTTTAAAACTCTTACCCCTCGTCCTATACTCTCTCATAAAATCCCCATCTCTCCTGTAGGTGCCCTTTAAGTACTGGAACGCCTCTGAAAGTTCTCACAAGAGCCTTTTCTTCTCCAATCTGAACAACCTACTATCTCAGCCTGTCCTTATAACATAGGTGTTTAAGCCCTCTGATGACTTTGGTGGCCCTCATTCCAACAGTTCCATGTGCTCCTTGAGCCGAAGTCATCAAAACTGGACACTACATGAGGTGGCATCTCACAAGAGTGGAGTAGAGGGGTAGAGTCACCTCCTTTGACCTATTTGCCGTGGAATGAGGTTGGTTTTCTGGGCTGTAAGCTCATGTTGAGCTTCTCATTCAGTACTTTCCCTACCTTCTTTTGTATTTGGAATATAAAGCTAGGAATACTGAAGTTGGCTTAGAGCTGGCACTGGTGTGTCAATTCACACTCAAGCAATATGATTATTATACAGTGCTGAGCTGCTTTTGAAATACTATATAGTATTCACCTACTAAATGCTTAATTCATAATGCACTTTACCTACTTTTACATCTGAGAAATACAGCCTGAAATGAAAAATGTGGATGTCAAGCATGGAGTGATTTTCTGTGTTTCAGTCTGTTCCTTTCCTCCTATTATTCAGTTATGTGAAAATACAATTTCAGAGTAATGTTTAAGTAAAAACATTCCAATCCTTGTTTTAAAAGAGAATCAACTGAAGTTGGAAGAAACCTCTTGAGGTCATCTAGTACCCTCTGCTCAAGCAGGGACAGCTAAACACTTTGCCAAAGACTGTCTAGTCAAGCTTTGAATATCTCCAAGGACTGAGAGTCCACAAGCTTTCTGAGAAAGCTGTGTCAGTATTTGATCACCCTCACACTAAAAGTGTTTTAAATTTTCAGGTGGAATGTCTATCTTTTTTTTTTTCAACTTGTGTCTGTGCTGGTTTTGGCTGGGGTAGAGTTAATTTTCTTTATACTAGCTAGTATGCTGCTATGTTTTGGACTTGTGCTGGAAACAGTCTTGTAAAACAGGGATTTTCTAGTTATTGATGAACAGCATTTACACAGCATCAGGGGAGGGCTTTTTATTCTCCTCACACTGCCCTGCCAGCAAGCAGGATGGGAGTGCAGAAAAAGCTGGAAGGAGACATAGATGGAACAGCTGATCACAATTGATGAAAAGGATATTCCATATCATATGCCAACATGCTCAGTATGTAAAGCTGGGGGAAGAAAAATGAAGGGCAGATATTCAGAGTTATTGTGTTTGTTTCCCAAGTAACCGTTATGCATGATGGAACCCTGCTTTCCTGGAAATGCCTGAACACCTGCATGCAGACAGGAAGTGGTGAATGAATTCCTTGTTTGCTTTGTTTGCATGCATGGCAATGCCCTTATTAAACTTACTCCACTAATTAAACTGCCTTAACCCATAAGTTTTCTCACTTTTACTTTTCTAATTCTCTCCCCCATCCCACTGAGGGGAGTGAGCAAGTGTCTGTGTGGTTCTTAATTGTCAGCTGGGGCTAACCATGACACTACCCATTACCTCTAGTCCTTATCATTTATCATACCCTATGAAAACTTCAAATAATGAAGCAGATATCTTAAGTAATTTGGGACGTACTGGCAAATATGTATAGAGATTTTAATTAACAAGAGTGTGGTCTCTCAAATTGATAAAAGTTCCTTGATGTACAGTTTTCATACAAGGTCACAGAAAAATACAAAGAAATTTGCAAAATAAACAAATCCAGATTCTCACTGTCATGTCTTTTTTCCTCTAGGTTTCAGGGGTACTATTTTTCTTCCAAAGTTCTGAGTCAGCTATAAACAGAGGAAGAAGGTATATTAAAAATGCTTACCTTGGCCTATGCCCAAATAGACCGTTATGGCTAGATTATAGCCCTATTAACCAAACTACCTGTAAAATAATTTGTCTTGAATAATGTCTCTGTTTCAAGGTCTGGAATGTCTAAACTCATTTCTAAATACTGTGAAAGTTAATTGACTTTACAGGCTGTGTTGAATGTCTATTGAAATGGATAGAGCTGGACTACTGTTTGAATATAAAATAACACAAGCAGAATAATTGAAAGGTAGTTTATAAATTGGTTTCATGAAATTCTAAGAAAATATTATATTAGAATAGCTCCTTAATAGATATTTCTTTAACAGTAATTGCAGAAGAGTATACTTGGGTTTCTCACATTGAGGTGAGAAGGTACTCATTCTAATAGGTTTTTTTCTCCTTTCAATCACCACTAATTTTCTACAGTTGGGTCACAAAAATGTGAGGAATCCCCATGCAACCTAAAATGACTCTGATATGAGTCATACTTATTATCTGTTACATTGCTAACAAAATGTTTCATTTTGAGTTTTTAAAACATTCTGGAATCATTAACGAAGGAAAACCTTACAACTCTATCATTATCTCTGCTTTGTATAGAAAACTCCAGCAGAAAGATGTTTACCAATTTATCCTGTTTAGTCAAGAATTTCTAAGAGGCAACTATTCAGCAAACCAGTTTCTACCATGTCTGATTATTATTTATCTCTACATATGCACTGATTTTTTTAAGAACTTGCACAGTCTGCAATGAGCACAGCAAAGCCATTTAAGACAGCTAAGCAAGTAAAAAATGAACTAGCTTTGGTACCAGAAACAGTATAAGAACACTGTCGGGCTGCTTTTGGGATGCCCAGCAGTTGTCTGTGGCATGTGGCACTGTGCTGAGTGCAATTATTATCTTGTGAGCTCTCTGACACCATCTCCGCATGCAATTCAAAGTAATTCAAGACAAAAATGCACAATTATGTACAATTTAAGTTGGATTATCCTGCAGAAGAAAGTCAGAATCATAGAGACAATTCCTAGGAGCAGAAGAATTTTTGCAGTGAACTTAACAGACTTTATTTATCTATCTATCTATCTATCTATTTATTTATTTTGGGTTTAAAGCATTGAACAAGAACTGCTTAACAGCCACCATGGTTAATGGTAATAACCAAGATACGTTAGATGGATGTAGCTTTGGCCAGCATGTGCTATCCACTCAACATTCTTCAAGGATGAAAGCATTTATATCACAATATTCAGCAAACACAGTATCATTCATCACATCAAATAAATAAAAGGAATCTGTAAGGAGCAGATGCAGAGCACGTTAATTGACTATTAATCTTTTGTGGAGACTGGAGACTTTAGTTTCAAGTGGCTTTCTGCACACTAATACAGTTCCTCAAACTACTATAAAATTTTATGGCTGAATTGCTTTGACTGAAAAGCTCACAATGGGTTACTATTTATATAAGGGTGCCTTCTCTGATACCTAATGTGTTTTACTGTGACTAGTGAACCAGGGTTGGAAAACGTTCTCCAGAGGTTCTAGGCATCATTAAGGACAGAAATAGGTTCTTTCTCTCTTTCACTGAAATGTTATATTTATTTCCTTAATGTAGTAATTTGAGTGTCCTGTTTTTCATTTGATTTTCACTTCCTTCATAATGCCCCTAATTATAGAATTACATTTGATGACCTTAGGCATCGATCCAAAGGAAAAATAATATTTTATTCTATGCCTCTCCTCTGAAAACTAAAAATATGTAAAGTTAAAATAATATCCAGTTAAGAAAATCAATTGGGAACTACATGGTTTATTAAAAACGTTATTTACTAATCTGAGCACTTGATGTGATTTGTCATTCTTTATATAGAGTTAAGTTAACATACAGGAGTAAGCATCTTTTGAGAGTAGCACATATTTAGATTTGTCTCTGCACTTTAAGAAAAAGAAAGATAGAAAATTTGAACCTACCAACAGTGGCAAAAAAATCTCAGCCCATAGTCTGTAGAGACAGCTACAAAACATTTTAATTGGAATGTAAACTAAGAGTTCTTTAAAACTAGGCTGTAAACCAGTACTAATTTTGTCCTTTTTAGTGTGAACAGGCTGTGCAGCCTGTCCTCCACCTACAGGGAATTGACATTGTGATGGTCCAGGGACCATGCTGGAATTTAAAATAGCCTGTGAACTTCAACATATTGAGGATACACTGATCTATCTAGATCAGACAGCAGAACCAGAATAATATTGGGTGTTTTCCTTTTTTTAATTCCTTTTAAAAAAATTAAATGAAATGTTTATGCTTCTTCCCCATTTTCTGCCTCTCAGATGAGAAATGAAGGCCAGAATTTTGCTAGATACCAAAGACCGTCCAAGGTTCTACGATGTTCATTTGATGCTCAATTTATTTTTGCAGTTTTCAACTTATTCAGCTCTACAATGAATACCCCAAGGGGAAAAAGAAAATGGAAGACATTTTCAGGCAATCCCCTCTTCTATGTTGCCTTGCTGTGTTTTTGATGAAACACATTCCCAGAATCTGCAATGGTATGTCAGTTTTAATGTACAGTGCTAGTTTGGTTTGGGCATAAGTACAGACCTGCCTGGTTTAAGTTCAGAGGATCACCCAGTGTATGAACACAGAGGTTGCAATACACAGAATATAAAGATGGCAGAAAATCTACAGGAGAGGATAATATCCTTTTCAGACTTAAAGTATCTGCTTCTTAAACATGATGAGTATTAAAATTTTTTCCTTACAGGTCAGTAAAAACTATATGTGACACTTGAAAGAGGCTGTGGCCTACGCAAGATTTTAGCTATGTGTAATGGTCTTGCTTTGTTCTTTTGAGGTCTTTTTGGCAGCTTAATACTAATTGTTTTTCTAAGCCTGGTTCACATTACTGTAATTGAGTTGAAGTGACAAATCTTCACAGGCAGATGGGCTGGTAAATCTGGAAATAATACTGGTGCAGCCTCTGCATATGTACCTCATCGCTCAGTTTATACGTATGTCTTACTTCTGAATTTGCTTCTAAAGATTTTTTTCTATTATTTGTGGTTAGAGTTTTTCATTTCCTAACATATAATTTTGTGAGAGAAAATTACATTTGTAAGAAAGCTTGAAAAGAACATGGCGATACCCTTATGTAATCTCGTCTTCCTGGATATTTTATCCACATTCCTCTGATTTAACCAAATAACCCATCTGCATATTGTTATAATGACATCTGGTGCAACAAAGTAGATGTAAAATCTGTCTTCTAATTTAATTAACATTTACTTTTTACTGTATTAATTGGTATCCCATAATTTTTCAGTATGTTTCTTTCCATTAATAAACCATCTTATCGTACTTTCTTCCTAAATAGCAGTTAGTAGCATGAGATAAAACATGCAAAGGATTTTTAATATCAAGCTCCCCTCTGTCCCTCCATGAAATAGAAAATTCATTAGAAGTAATTATAGTATTACAGCATGAGAGCACTGATACTGCAGAGTGATTAAGCAAACATCTTATTGTTAAATAGATCTTACATAATGGTAATACAGATGGAATTTACAAATTCATATGACTGTCCAAGAGGAAAACACTAGGATTTGATTAACGGGCCATGTTCTTTGCCACAAGAACAAAACTGTCTTGCAATGTAGTAAAGACACAGTATTGTATGGTTTCAGATAATATTGTGGGATTTATTCCTCTTAAGTTAACTCTTATACAAGGATGAAGCTGGTTATCATCCGAAGAAATTACATTAGATTTTCCCTAGCTACAGGATAAATCATACTAAGCAAATATACAAATATTCTTCCCTTGCCATGTCCACTAGTTTAACCCTCAATATTATTCTTAAGAAACTCTGTACCCAGCACAGAATGGTTGATTTTCTACTGCATTTTATGCCACAAATAAAAATTAAGTTAATCTGCATGAAAATGGCATGCTGGTATATCTTTTTTCCATTGGTTGGCCATATGGGCTGAAAGATTCCATAAAGGAATATCATACATCATAATTTTTTTCTGCTATGAATATGAGGTGGTCAGGGAAGCATTTCCCCAAAGACAATCTGCTTTTGATATGTTCTCTGGGTGTTGAAGCTCTGTATTTCTCTATTCTAGCTAAGTGCGCGTTGCAAAATTTGGCTAAGGATGCAAGTTAGATATTTCATTTTAGAATAGCTTACTTCCTTTGTAACTTTACACAACATCATATTTTAAATGTTTTGTGTTCTTTTAAATCTCATTCCTGCTTAGCTTCTGTGATATACAAACAGAACTACCTCACATCATAAATAAGATTTCTTCTAGGCTTTGATCTCAGATATGGTGTGAGGAAATGGATTAGACAGTATATTTTTTTTTCCCCAACCTGAGTAGCTAACATTTTGGTACTGCTATTGATATCAGTTCAAGATGAAGTGTTCTTTTCACTGTCAGTGGTGGACAGTGAGAACCTCAGTTTTAGTAATCTTCCATCAATGGCTGAGAGTAATGAGCTCTGATGCCATTACAATGGCAGGAGAATAAATATTTGTTTTATACTTAGCGTAATAGTGCAGATTTTTGTTTGCTGGCATATTTTTACAATTAAATATATAAAGCATATGTGATCAAATATACAAATTGGTCAACTAAAATAGAAATTAAATATACAAAGCTCAATCTTAACAATGTCTTTTCAGTTTTTGCTGACCAGGAGTTTTGTAGGCTTAGACCACGAATTCTCTCTTTTATTATAGAACTAATGTTCTCTCACTGAAATAGTTTATAAAAAGGAGTGATCAGATGGTTTGATGTCTGCAAGCACTCACAATTCTGACCTTCATTTTTTGCAACCATAAAAATCAATAACTCCCTTATTTAGTTGTTTTAGGCCTTAAGCTCCATCTATGAAAGAAGAGGGTATGAGGAAAGGATTTATGTATAAAATCTACACTGACTACTCAAAATTTAATGTTTGCATTACGTGTTAAATTGGAGCTGTAACAGGATCTTATAGCTGAAGTGGTCACTCCTGATCATCAAACACTGTATAGGAAAGCAATCGAATTTCTCTCAAAAACCTTTAGGCTGTAAATGTGTTATTACAAGTATGTTTGTAATTCAATTGTTTGGTGTTTGATTTATTTATACAAGTGAAATATGTGGAGATGGTGATATTATGGGAGATCATTAAATGAGAGTGTTATACATTATTGGCAGATAATATATTGGCATATTATTTCTTTCCATTTGAAGATGTGTCTCAGCTTGATGGTAGTGATGTCTGTGTACTTTTGCTAAGTAAATGAAATCATTGGTCTATTACATTTATTTGTTAAGTAAATTAAATCACTGGTGTGTTATATTTATCTATCCTATTTTCTCCATTTTTGCATCAGTAGCAGCAGCCTAGTGCAGTGAGTATACAGCAAGACATTACCTATGTAACCATTCATACAAAAGACTCTAGGAGAATTTGGCCAATGGCATTATCCATCCCAGTAATGCATCCTGTGGCTGTTACCCTCCCTCACTGCCTGAAGTAGCTGCCAAATTCCAGTGCTCTATAGCAGATGAACATCTGGCTTGTTTCTTCTGTTATAGTTCTTTTGAGGAATAGGATTTAGTGCCTCTCACTTTTCAAATGCAAAGATACAGTTTATTTCTGTAACTGAGACGAGAACAGGAAATTGCTTTTGTAGTTGGACAGCCTTGAGGGTTGGAATGAAATTAGTGCTGTAATTTGCAATAAACTCAGGGGAATATATGCCACCAAAGATTGCTGAAGTGCAATATACTGTAATTGGAACCCTCTGACTTTCAGGACACTGTATTAATCATTAGTGCTAGGAACAAGTGGCATAGAATAGGTTATGGCACAAAATATCATAAAGTCATCTAGTGGTCTTCCTAACTACAATCTACATTGAATTATTATGATTGCAATGAATAAATTACAACATATCTACTCTAGTCTGATAATCTTATGATCACAATATGTTGTGGAGATAACTCTTGGGACTCTTATAGAGTAGCCAAAAGCTGTACTTCTTTTTCAGAGTACAAAGGCTCATCTGATAAAATAAGAAAATACTGAAAGGCATTTTTTTCCTCAAATCTGCCTGCTTACAATGCACTGCAGGTGTTAATATGAGCATATTGTGTATCACAGAGGACCAGAGTAAGCACAAGGCATGAGTGAAAACATGTTCTATTTGTTTCTAGTGTTTACATAGCAACCTACAGAAACAAAAATTCAACTTTCTGCAAGATATCCCAAAACAATGACATCATGCTTTCTCTGTAAGAATTAATGCTACGAAAGGGCAAATGAGAAAGCAAACTTTGAGAACTAGGTTGTCCTGATGTACATTGTAATGAAGTTCATGGAAGGAAGAACTCAGACAATGTGAAGAACACCTAGTTCTGGTAGGATGTTACCATGTCACAAGTCATGTTGTATCCCTGCCTGCAGACGGGACCAGAGCTGAGTCAGGGCACAGTGCTTCTGAAAATCTCAGGCTATGTCCTGAACTCCTATTGACTAAAATCCTACTTCCACAGGAAAGAAGTTCAAAGGATGTAATCCTATGTCTATACACTGCTGGTGTTTATATTGATTTTGGCTGAGGATATGGTGAAATCTTTGGATCAAACTAGATTAGATTAATTCAGTTCAAGGATAAATATTGCCGGTGAAAGACAAATGTGCCTCATGTTTGTCTTTCAGAAAGAGACAATATTTTGCTTAAATACTAAACAGAAGAGAGATTCATATTGCAGGTTACGATGTCTTTGCCTGCAAATGACAACTTCCTAAAGTATTTAATTAACTTTTTGGGGTTTAGAAGTGAATATTGCTCAGCAAGTTAAGTGTATTTAATCTCATTTCTCAAAATGTTAGGAGACACTATTGTATGGGTGATGAAGAAAAGCTGTATAAGCCTAATGATAGTATCAGCATAAATGTTAATGCTGTACAGTTTAGTACAATGTTAGTAATGTTAGTGCTGTACAGTTAACACCAATTTCTGGTGTTAACATGGAACTAGAATGCCCTTCCAATAAGAGCAGAAGAGCAAGAAGATTTTTAGATAGAGCATGGTAAATTTATAAAGGATATTTATTATATGGAGACAAGAACAATATGGGCTTTTTCCCCTGAAAAGAACAATGACTGTTTGTTTTCACAGATGTTTTTAATTACTATATGCATTTTAGATGCATTTTACATCCGTTCTCTCCCTTTTCTCCCTTTTCCTTCTTTCTCACATCTGTATTAGAATTTCTGTCTCATGGCAGTATCACCATCCAGGTTTATTTCCTATGTTCCTATGAATTCCTTATAAGTGATATCTTCATAAAATACTGAGAAATATTATATTAAGGTGTATGCCATATCATATGGCAAAAGGGTAAGAAGTATTTACAGTTTAAAGAAGGAGCATAGGAGACAGAACTGTTAATTGAAAGCGGTGAGGCTGAAATTAGAGTACAGGTGTATGATTGAATTCAGATATTATCTGTTTTGATAATTTTTTTTTTCTGTGTACATGTTGTCAATGCTACCAAAAATATTCACTTGTTTTCTTTACACTTTCAAAAATGGTTCCGCTGCTGATTCACTTTATGAACTGTTACCACTACATTACATTTTGAAAGAAAATAAAATCACCATGACTATTGTAAATTTCATCTCATTACTGTAATATGCTAAAAAAATTATTAATATTAATAGTTACCTCAGTACAGCACTGAAAATATAAAATTATGTTGCCTTAATGTCACCTATTTTGCTGGTCTGCTGAACAAGTTTCCATACTGTGCACAAAAAGTCCCACACAGTATGTGAATAGGACCTCATGCCACAGACAATACGCTTTCCCCAGGGCAATGCTTATAAATTTATAAGTCCTAACTATAAAGCTGAAAGGCTTGACATAACTGAGCATCCACGCCCCATAGTTCTTGAAATACAGCTTAATTTTCTCATCCAAATGCAATAAAATATTAGTATGTTTTATAATGAAGAACTAGTGGGTAAGGTAAGCTAGATAAATTTTGGTCTGAATTTTATGTTGAAAGATGCAACAAACTTGCTCAGGAAAGTATGTGTGCCACTCATAAGCCACTTCTACAATATGATGCTGTGATTTGGTTTGCATTTGAATGGAAGACAGTCTGCCAAATCTGAGCAAAAGCAATGAAATTCTGAAAACCTGACCCCCAAAAAAGCAATATATATTAGAAATGATATTTTCTTCTTTCTTTGACAATTTCTTTACAGGATTTGTATTTGAATAACTGTAATAATTTTAAATACACAGGTGTTTTTGGCCAAACTAAGGGAAGTATATTACCACAGGGCACAAACTTGCATGAAAAATCCATAGATTTACTTCAGGCAAATTCAAGCAGTACTTGAATTACAAGAAGGTTCTTTAACAGAGAGATTATTTAATTCTGCATATAAATGACTTAGAATAATGAAAGCTGAAGACTGAATTTTTATAGAATTACTCCTGAAATTTGTACTGAGTCTGACAAATTTTTAATATTACATCAAAAAGAAGAATTTTAGCCCATTTTCTAAGTTACCCTGAAACCTAGCATGCCTTTTATGTTCGTATAATTTCTTGAAGTGTCGCTGTTGTGTCTGTTTCTTAAATTTTCAGCATTGGATAGTAGAGATACTATCTTTTAGAAAGCAGATAAGATTTATAAGGTCATACAGAGCTAGGATGCCAGAAATTAGGAAGTATTAAAGTAATTCTATGTCTAGAATCTTTCTTTGCATTTTCCAATGAATAACTTGGACACTATCCCTTGATGACAGCTTTTTGTTGTTGTTGTTTTTGTGGGTTTTTTTTATTATTGTTGCTGGTTTTGTTTTAAAAGGATGAAATCTGTGAGAAGTACATACTTGCGTCTCAAAAGTTTTTGGTTGTTGTCTGCAGCCCAGTATGGAATTATAGAACTTTTTTTCTGTAGATTATATAATTTTAAGTAAAGCCAACAATTTTGCTATCAATTTATCAATTTGGTATCAATTAATTCCTATAAAGGTAACTCTTGGCTTTTCCAATGCTCCTTTATAATTTCCTCCTAAATTCCTAAATGTAATCTGTGATCTGGAAAAAAAATGGTATTTCCTCAAAGGCTACTGTAAAGACTATTATTGTTCCTCCTGTATGGTATTCAACAGCTCCTTTTAATATACCAAATCTGTTCCTCTGCCTATTCAGTCATGCTAATACATTGAACCACACAAAGATACATTCATCTAGAAGAGTATTAAACTTGTGAGAATCTGTTAGGTGAGAATAGGCATATTTTCATTCTCCTTAATAACCTCAAAATGAAGTGGGACAGCCAAGGTTAAGATATATCAGATCTGATAAGCAGAGATCAGATGCAGAAAGAAATGGAAAAATGTATTTTAAAAAAGAGTCTGGAATAAATCTAGAAGGTTGTTTGTATTCCAGGAAATCTGATAATTTGCGTCAAGTCATACTTTACTGCATGAGATCTTCCAGCTTTTGTGGCTGCATCTATGTGTAATACATATTCCCATTTTCCAATATGTTGCATTCACTGACAATAGATTTCCAACTTGTGCACATGTGCGTGTACAGGAGGTGAGTGGAGCAGTGGGTGGAGCACGTAAACAGTAAGTTTTTATACATATCATACAATTTGTCTCTTTTACATAATGTACGAGTATGTATTACATTATGTGTATATATACACATACCTATATACAATCATAGATTCATAGAATCATTTTGTTTGGAAAAGACCTTTGGGATCATTGAGTCCAACCATCTACCCTACTCTACAAAGTTCTCCCCTACACCATATCCCCCAACACCACATCTAAACAACTCTTAAACATGCCCAGGATGGTGACTCAGCCACCTCCCTGGGCAGCCTATTATAGTGCCCAACCACTCTTTCTGTGAAAAATTCTTTCCTAATGTTCAGTCTAAACCTACCTTGTTGGAGCTTGAAGATATTCCTTCTTGTTCTGTCACTAATTACCTGCAAGAACAGACCAGCACCAACCTACCAACCTCTCTACAATGTCCTTTCAAATAGTTGTAAAGAGTGATGAGGTCTCCCCTCAGCCTCCTCTTCCTCAAACTAATCAGCCCCAGCTCCTTCAAGCACTCTTCATACGATTTGTTCTCCAGGCCCTTCACCAACTTCGTTGCCCTCCTCTGCACTTGCTCCAGCACCTCAATATTTCTTTTGTATTGAGGTGCCCAAAACTGGACACAATACTTGAGGTGTGGCCTCACCAGTGCTGAGCACAGGGGGACAATCACCTCCCTACTTCTGCTGGTCACAGTATTTCTAATACAAGCCAGGATGCCATTGGCTTTCTTGGCCACCTGGGCACACTGTTGGCTGGTATTCAGCTGCTTGCATTTCTGTGTAGGGTTATTTTGGTATCTTTTATATTCTTTAATACATTCTCAATTAAAACAGACTGATACTGAAAAAAACCATTCGTATCAAGACATCACTATAATTCACACATTTGTTTAATGATCTAAAGAAAGAAGAAATGTATAATGACAGCACAACCTCAGTTGTAACCACTGACAAATCAGATGTTTAAAGCATTAGGGAATGATTTCCACAAAGCTTTGTAAATTTTTATATTATGAAATTATAATAATTATGAAATAATAATAATTTTAGTCTGCTTTAATTATTTTGCTTAAATTCATTGATTATGTTTTCATTTTGGATGTTATCATCTTATAGAGGATATAATGTGTATATGAGGTAATATGATGATGTATAATATATAATGTATGTAATGATATTATGATATTATATGGATTTCCTGTATTATCTGATGTGGCAAACAATGAGACTTGCAAATGGATTTCGTATTTGTATTCTGTTAGTCCCTCAAATCAAGGTTTCCTAAAGCTTCTACAAAGCAAAGGTAGATGGCAGAAATCTCTCTTAATTAAATAGATTATGAACAGATTTTAACTAATTTATTCCAACTGATTAACTTTCTTTTAAAAATATGTGTATTGTTTGTTGCAATTTTATTTATGGATGCCTTTTTCCACTTGCACCTCATGACCTTTTAATATTTTTTCATATAAAGAGTGACTAAAATAAAACGACTTTTTTTTTTTTTTTCCAGGTTTGGCAACACATGAAGTAATAGTCCCTTCCACACTGCCTCTAATATCCTTGTCATTTCTAGCCTTTTGCCTCAAGCATGGTGATTTCCTAATCTTCTGTGAACTCCATAATACCTTCCTTATATTTTACAGTTACTCTTCTAATGCATTTCCATTCCTTTATAGTATCAATTGTCCTCGTGATTAAGATTGCTCTAGTCAATTAAGCAGTTAAACCTTGATAGTGGTCTATTTGAAGACTATTTGTTTCTACTCATTTACAGGAACTGCACTGCCTATTTTCCCTTGAAATATTAAAAGATGTGTCCAAACTCAGTTGAGATCAATGACTGAGTTCCTGCTTGTTTGAACTGCCCCAGGATTTTCCTATAATATCACTGAATATCACTGAAATTTTTGGAGTTGGAAGGGACCGTAGAGATCATCTAGT
>BJBW01012885.1:0-14866 GCA_004320125.1 Scolopax mira | reverse complement strand
TTTGCAGCTCCCCCCAAGTCATCTCTGCATAGAGGAGGCAAGGCAGAGATGAAGCTGAGTCGCATGGCAACTCCCTGCATCTCACCTATTGTGCTCCGAAACCGGTTTGGCTGAGTGCTCCCATACAAGGATAAAACCCCAAATTCTACACTTATAATCTAAAGAATATAGCTGTGCTTGAGTTAAAACTCCAAGTGTGAGGCTCAGCTACATCCTTTAAAAACAAGACTGTGGCTGCCTCATTCTGGAGCTAGAATGCATCCAGACTGTAGTTCTGACAAAAAAGTTAAAAACCTAAAATTTGCACCTATGCTTATGCTCTTATTCTGACTTTGGTATCTATAATGAGATTTTTTTTCATTTAGCTTTTGCTATTTGTTAGTGTTATAGTTGTCTGTAACAATATCTTTGGATTATTTTTATTTAAAAGTATCCACTTCTCCATCCGCTTTGAGTAAAATTAAAAATCATCAATATGTTTTAATGTTTTTTTTCCCTGGTTTTCTGATTGCTATGGAACATTTATGACAAGTTTTTTAAACTTTGTTTTTTCTGTCCTGTACACAAGTAATTTAGCTGATCTATTCTGTATGAATTTTTCTTGCAAATCCTCCATGCTTTAACATATATGAAAGGAGTTGGAGCTTGCCATGAAAAGTATGTTTTCTTCAGGTTTCATGGAAAAGAAATTCAAAGATAAGTTTCTGGTAGATCTAACAGATTTGTTTCTAAGATAAGTATAGATGTTAAGAGTGCAAGTACTACATCTGCCTTGAAATTATAATTTATTTTTCTTCAAACCTTTTAAAAATATGCCAAATGATTGTATGATCTTAATTAAAGTGAAAAAAAAGCCTAACAGAAAACCTCAATGAGTATTGCTGTAGTTAAAGGCTTTGCAAAACCCTGTATTTGAAAAATGTTTGCTACAACATTGAGCAGCAAGATTACCTCCCGTAGACAGCCGAATAATTCATTTCACTGAACATGATGATTTATCAGCGTCTCTTTAGTCAATTTGGTAAGTTTTGCTCCTTTTGAACAAAGAGAGCATTTCATACTTAAAATCTATGAAATCATACTGTATCACCTATCTAATCCATTAGGTACACCAAACTAATTAATTAAATAAAGAACCTACAGACGGTTATGAATGTTCATACATGTGCAATAGCACATTAAGATAAGATCATGTGAAAAAATAATCCTGTAACTTCTAACAATTTATTTTTTTTTTTAAATTATCGTGTTTTTTAACATTTTAGTGTTTTAAGGTATATGTTTATATTGTGGTATGTTCAAACAGGGGTCTTCAAACCCACTATCTTTATCACAATACATATTACTAAGCTCAAATACGTATTACAGCTGAATACATGTTACTAAGCTGAATACATATTACAGTCATGATACTCTGAATTATATAAATTCTGTATCAGAGGCAGCATTTCAGGTTCTAATTACACGAGTTATTCAATAAGTTTTGCTTGCAAGATTACAAAAAAATATACTGAATAGACTGAATACTATGGCAGGTTTGGGAAAATTATTTTTGTGAATGCAGACAAATGGCAGACTACAACATGTGTAACTCTGCAGTAGTCCTGATGTTTCTGAAAACTCTAAAACCTAGTGGAGGCAGAAGCTCCTGGAGTGGCTTGAAAGAGAACTTGCTGAACCTGAAAATATTGTCAACCATATTTATTATGTTGCCTAAAAAGGAACCTGTAGCACAATTTAATTCACAACTGAACTAAGCAATTTTATATTAAGCTGTTTTTTTGCTGCTGACTGGGAAGTTGAGTTCTGAGTCAAAACAGAAACTTAAGGGAAATGCTGAAGGTGCTGGGAGAATTTAAACATTTATTGTGCTCAGAGATTTTGTCAACACTATACATCACAATTCTCTGGTGGTAATCCCAATATAGTTATGTTGGAATGTAGTTTGGTAAAAGAGTTTATTGCTAAATTATAGAAAAATTAAGTAAAAAGAATGGCAGTGTTATGTATAAGATAATTAACCCATATTAACTTCATATACTAGAATACATTGCCAGAACTAAGAATTTAAAAGGAAAAAAAGAAATTCCAAGAAATATCTTTTTTTTTTTTTTAAAGAAAAAAGTAAAAAATTGATTTGGGATACAAATTTACTGGGAAATCTTGATTAGATATACTCCACAGCATCCAACTACACATTTAAAAACCCAGTTTCAGACCAGGTGCTGGTAAGCATCACTTTAAGAGCAGTGTAGTACATTGCTTTTGCACAAAATGGTCCATGGTGATTATTAGGAGAAGAAAATAGTGACACTCAATGATTGCTGTGGGGTGCTGGAGGCTGAAAAGTTGGTTTGCAAACTATTTTTTTAGGTTTTTTGTTTGTTTTATGTGTTTATTTTTTTCCCTACATTAAGGAATGGAAGGTACCACTGCTGGCTATTTTAGCCTGAAATTACACTTTGGACCAGACAAACTTGAGTAGAAGTAAAGCAATACTTTATTCTACACTTTATACACCAACAGTGAATCAAGCTCATAGCTACCTGTACCTTACATCAGCTCCAAGTTTATTTATTTTTTTTTTTCATCAGCTAGCAAGTAGTCAGAATGATGACAAAGACTCCTTGAGGCTGGTACCTTATTCCTATTTGAAAAAGGAAAAAAAAAGAAGTATTTGTCTTATGTACTATTTCAACAAATGAGATTTGTATTTGAAAATTCATGTATCGTGGTATGCACAGATAAAAAAATCCTTTCTACAGATTCTCATAACTAAACCTGAATATTAGCTCTGGCAGCTTTCTGGAAAGATTATTCACTACCATTTCTTATCTTTCAGAAATGACATTATTACTCCACTGTAAATGTCAGTTAGGCATAAGTAGATCTACTCCCATCCTGATTACAGATTAAAATTGTTGATAATAGTCCTGACAATTGCCTGAGCTGCAACAAATTTCTAACATATTGTGAAAACTATGTATTATCAAGGTGGAGGAAAGAAGGCTCTGCTGTCAGTTTATCATGTATGTATACCTTATACTGAAATCGATGTTTAATTATACTACATAGTTAAAAGATATAAAAGACATTACTTTAAATGTCTTTACTATCTATTGTTCAAAACTAGAGACAATCGACAAACAATTTCTGTGATAGTGAGTGTCAGGTCTAAGACTCTACTCTGGTTTTTGAGAGACCCTCAAATTCTTAAAATGTCATAATTGAAGGAAAAACTCATCTGGAAATATGATAGACAGTAAATGGGGAATTATAAAAAAGTGATGAAAGAAATACACTTTAAATCTTGTAAAACCTGGGAAAAACCCTAATGTATTGATTAGATTATGCCTATTAGCTTATCAAAGCCAAGTCATAGCAAGATCTATTTGAAGTACCACTCAAATTTCAAAAACTGGTTCCAGAGGGCAGATTCAAGACACCACTGTAATATCTCTCCATATTCCTATAGCAGAAAAAAAAAGTTTTAATATGTTTTTACATCTAGAAGAATTTAAAATTTATTTGTTTCCGTATCTACATCCTACCAACCCAGCTCCCAATTATTTATGTATCCTGACTGAACATGCTATTAAAAATGTACTGGCTAGCTGAATGATTTCAGTGTAAGGTTTTACCTATCAAATCTTTGGGGTTCAAGTTGGTGAGAAATCTCATACTCATAAGGAAGTCTAAATATAAAAGAAATCCCATTCTGTTGTGTAATATCCTTTCATCTGCCATTATTGCAATTAGATTGTGAATGGTAGTCAGGTAAAATACTTATTGACAGACAGTATCAATACTAGTGCCACAAGCAGATTTATAGACAGTCAGAAGTAAGAGAGAAATCATTTCAGTGAAATGGGTTTTTCAGTTTGCAGATCTTAACTTCAGGACAGAGTTGGAGAAGTGACTTTAAGCAGATCCAGGAACGCTTTATCAAAGAGATAACAGAACCTGAACTTTTGCTCCTAGCTAAACTTCAGGCTGTGTCTGAGATGAAATTTTCTGAGGTGTAAAAATCTATCACTTGGTAATCCGATGAAATCAGAGAGGCTATACTCAGGTTCATGAAAGAGACAAGAGAAAGTTAAGTAAAAATATTGACAATATGAAATCTTAATGGCGTGTCCAAGGTCTGGAAAACTAAGATTTTACTTCTTATATTTTGCCTTTTTAAAATGAACGTGAGACTCAATAGTTTAGCATTAATTATTGGAAAAATATAGGTCATGTGTGATGGGTTTCAGTGAAATTAGAAGAGTTAATATATAAAAGGGCAGGTTCTGACAGAGACTAATAACCAAGTAGTTGAGACTTCCTACGCTTTGTTTGTCCTCATCTGGACAAGATCTGTAGTTTAGTTAGAATAATTAATTGCAACAAGTTCCAAATCACTGAATAAGGCTTGAAGAAAGCATTATAGCTGTATTTTACAAAGGTTTTTTCCTGCAAACACAAGCAATTGGTACATTTGCAAAAGGTACATATTTAAGAACCTGTGCAGTTTTAACAAAAAAAAAAAATCAACAGAAGAGCAAGCAATACTACGGCAAAGTACAGTTCTTTTCCTCTGTTAGCCCTGGGAAGAGACTGCTTTTGTTGTGACACAGTAACAGAAATACACAGTGCTTTTGTGCATACAACGTACCTGAATATGATTCTGCCAAAATGGCATGGCTTTGGTTTGTTGGTTTTTGTTTTATTGTCTTTTTTTTTCTTTTTTTTTTTTAAAGTTAACAGCATTACTTATAATAAGAGAATAATTTCTTCAGGGTCTATTGTCTGAGTTTGAGAGATCAGAATGACTTCAAGTAACATGAAAGAGTATTACTGAATGGAAAACATAGCATAATATATACAACATTATATTCACCTCAAGTGTACTAGAATTAGTGGAAAACCTGCATTATAAATTAAATAGACACTGTATGAACCCAACCAGGAAGAAGAAAATAAAATGGTCAGTTTTAAAATTTACACTAATATTTTCAGAAATAAAGGTTGCTTATAAAAGTCATGGTGCTTTAGCTAAAAATAAGCTAGAATGATCACAGCTGCCATAATAGCTCATATCGAAGTAAATATTTTTAAACTTCCAATTTATAAAGTATGCTTTCTTAGTATTCATTTTGTCTAGCTAGCAACTAACCCTCCACTGACATGAATAAGCTTTGGCATGATAAAGGCCATATTTTTTACTGGTATCTTCTTTGGATTGTGCTAAACATTTTTCCATGTACACATTGAAAGGTAAAAGAAATGGTAGTTCATAAATGAATAGAGAATGAAAAAATTACTTTATCTGAGTCAGTCAGCACCTACATATGTTAAATTGTTAAGCTATATGCTAGCAGTTAAGTGTTGGATCTCAAGGTAAGTGAATCACTTCAAGTGTGTTTTAGAAATTGCTTCCAGGTCATTTCAAATTCATCTTGTTGTATTCTCTAAACCATAAATTATCTCCAAATGTGCACAGTGGGTATTTCTGTAAAATTTGAGATTCAGTACTTTTTGTTTTATTCTCTCATGTCTGTGGGTGCTTGAAAAAGAGGGGTTTTTTTTCTGGCTGTTGTAGAACTTTTTCAGCACCCCAAAAATCTTTTTAGAATTTGAATAATGTCTTAATGCAAAACTATTAACATCGTGGATCTGTCACTGAGTACGATATTTATTCATATAAGGGAGCTTATAGGCAGATTTTTTTAACATTTATCATTCGGTCCCTCTGAAATTTGTAATTATTTTAATGTTGGGAAAAAGTGTAGGAAATCTTGGCTATACAGACCTTAAAACATGCCTTAAAATTTTATCATCTGGGTCTAGGCATGTGCAATCTTACATCAGCAAACATCTCTTTAACTCTCCATTGAACAGTCTATGTAAGTGCTTGCTGTATTAATATGAGGATCATATAATTGGTTTATAGATTTTTTTTTTTTGTTTAATATCCTTAATTCTACTGACTGACATGCATACATCTTATGGCTAAATTAGACTGAGATACAGACTTCAGTTATTTGTGTGATCAAATATTAAGACTTACGTGCTTTGACATTTTTGTTCAGAATTAGCTGTCTGAATCTGGTTCCTCTGGTTTATTTGATTGTGTCTTCTTTAGCCACCTCAGAGTTTCTTGAATGAGATATTCTGATCCTTTTCCATCTTGTTTTTGATGGGAATCTCATACTACTACCTTGAGCTACCATCTCTTTTCATTTTGTAGTTTTTTCCATTAGATCTGCTCTAATTTATGATTTCTTATTTACCTTTGGGCAAAATGTAAATAACTAAATTCAATGTTTATAAATACCACATCCAAAATTTATACTTAGGAATTTCTCATCAATGACTATTGCCTAACTGGAAACATCTAGCAGGGTATTAAATTCACTACCACTTGATGATTTGTCAGGACTTTCAGGGTATTACCAGGCCTCACTCTTCCAGCCCAGCCTCCACTGGGGCTCCCTCACTCTCCCCATGGCCCAGGACCCCATGCCAGTTAGTTCCAAGTTCCTCCAGTGGTGCTGTAGCAGGGTTGATCTTCATCTCCCCACATCCCTGCCCTGCCCAAGCATAAACCCCACTACAGGCATAGGCATCCTATAGGTCCCATCTTAAGTCTGTCAGCCTCAGGCAGATGTTTGGATATCTTCAAGTATTTCATACAGTGTTAGACTCCCATGTTTAGGAAACAAAAATAAGCCCCTTATCAACACAATCATGAGTCCATATTCAGATAACAAAAAAATCAGATAATGAAGGTCTGTTTTAGGGTATGATAAATATGTCTGAATTCCACCTACTGTGCTTGTTAGATTTTCACCGTGTATAATAGAAACATAATCACCTACATTTAAGCGAACTCAAGTCTAACCCTGAACTTAAGGGCTGGATTCAATTATTAAACATTGCTTTCTGGTGTGGCATGAAGGCACACAGGCTCTTTGCAGGCACAAAAGTTTTTGGAGTTACATTGGAGAGTTGTTGAGGGTAGAGGGAATCAAAACTGGAATGGCCTTCTCCAAGCTGCCCTTTTTGAAGCAGTGGGTAGGATGAACTTTGTCCAGAATGTGTCCTACCTGGAGACAGAAGAGTTGTTGGAGCACCCCAGAAAAGATCAAGGGACTGATCTAGTTTGTAAATGCTGTGTGGATCTGATCAGCATTTCAGGCTTGAGCATATTTTATTTAACAGAAGAGGCAGACCCTTGGATTACTCAAAACTGAAGTTATCAGTCTAATCTGTTTAAATTTAAGAATAATGCGGGAAGAGCAGAAAACCAGCATAAAATCAATCACAAAGAAACTTTACACACTTGCAGAATTTATCTTCAAAACTGCATAACACATCTTAGCCTACAAGACTGATTAATAAAATTCAGTTAAACTGACACATGGCTATTTCTTCCCAATTATGCAAGTACATCAAGTCAACAGCATTCTTTGCTATGCAAATGTTTAAATCTCCGATTTGCTTTCATTTTTAAACAGAGAAGACAGCCTACAATCTGAGCACATAAACAAGCCTCTGGGGCTGCCACTTCGAATGGACTAATAGTGGCAAAATTTGCAAGGAAAGCTTACAAAACAGCCACCTACATTAGCAAATCTCAAGCCATTTCCTATGGATTTTAAAAGTAACAGAAATTAATTGCTAGATAATGTTGGTAGTAACAAAAGGGGCAAAGTCTGGTAAGCTAAAAAAAGTAGATGCACCACATTTTTACATATAATTCATAATATTTCATTGCCTTTTATGTAGAAAATGTTGTAATATAATGAAGGAAATGGCTAAGTAAAATGGCCTTTAAAAATGACTTAGCTACAAGAATTGATTCTCACAATAATTTTAAAAAAATGTTGAAAAATGAGAAGGTTATGTTCTTAACTAATATTATATTAAATGCCCATTTGGCTTTTTAGGAACTTTATTTATCTGAAAACCATGGGGTACACAGCATGGAAAATTTACTCTGACAAACAAAAAAACACAAGTATTTGAATATGTTGAAGAGTTCTTTTAACAGACCCCCTCTGCAAACAACTGTTTAGCTTGCATTTTTGAAGCCAAGAAAATGGTTGTTACTGCATTATCCATCTAGCAACTTCTGTAGCTTATGGCAGAAACCATTCAGTTTAACAACTTAGAATATTAAGTTTTATTTCATTAATTTTTTCACATTGCAAATACTTAAACAAAAAGGTGTGTCTTAAAATGCTCATATAGCAGTCATATAACATTGTATTCTTAAAAAGATATTTTAGTACTGGAGAATGAAACTGTTACATTATTGTGATTTAAGTAAATCTGAATTCTATCAGAATCTGGCCTAGAAACATGGAAGAGCGATCTGGAAACCATAATCGTGACAGAGTACTGCTTGTAAATGAATAATTTTCATATCCAAAGCACTTTCCTTTCCTTACTGTTCCTCTAGTATGTCCTAACTTCTGTCACCTTATGCCAAATCATGTAATATGAAAATTTGTCATGTTCACAATGTTTGACTGAAAGAGAACATTTGATTGTCTTCAGAAATGGAGGAACAGATTGTAGAGAAGAAAGATCTTGCAAATAATTTATGCCAAAATTTAATTCTAAGGTATAAGACCTTTGTATTTCCTGCAGCATCTGAAATCTGCGATCTGAATTACATAACAAAAAAAGTTAGACTTTCACAGGTGTTTTAATGAACTCAAGAAGTACAGATCTCCAATAAGTCAAATTTCAATGTTTACTAGACCAGAGGATCTACTGTGAACATTAGTTTTGCCTAGCATGTAGAAGTTAGAAATTCAGACCACTTTCTCTGAAAATCTTTTTCCTGAGTTCCTCCCCTGCCCTCCTTATGTGGAAAGTTCAAGATTCTGAATGAGACCATGACATAGCAAAACCAGGTCAAAGGTACCTCTAGTTCTTGAAAAGTTAATACAATGAACAGACACTCACTATTCACCTTCTTTGTGCTGTTCATGACGTTACATCATCATCATTATCATAATCATCTCTCTCCTTTCTCTGATTTTCACTTTTCTGGTCTAAAGATTCTTAGTTCCAAGTTCCTCCAATTCTTCTTTGATGATCTCTTTGCTCTTCTGTGAACATTTCTCTATTTTCTTACAACCTTTTTGAAATGGAAAGAAAAGAGCTGTACAAAGTATTAAAGATCAACATGCAGCATGAATTGCAGTGGCATGTTTTTTCATTGTTATCTATCTATTGTCTTTCCTAGAAACTCCTAAAATTCAGTTGAATTTTTGATTACTAAAGAACACTAAACAGATCTTTTCAGAGAACCACTCATTGTACTTTTATGGTCTGGACCCTGAACAGCAGTACTCAGCTCAGAAGCCATCATTGTATAAGGATAATTTATTTATTTTTGAAGCATAGCTATCATCAATAAAATAATATATACACTGAATTTCAGTGCTAATATATGAAACCATTCAGGCTGTTATGTGAAACCAAATGTAAGTAAACATAGGAATGTTCTGAACTGGAAAAAAGTTCCTAGTGCCATCCTTTTCCATAAGGGCAAAAGAGGACACTAACCACTTATCTCTGTAGATATGTGCTATCTAAATCATAAAAAAAGAAGGTAGGGGGAACAACCTAAACCTAGAATTGGTAACATATGCCAATGGCAACATAACCAAAAGAGTCTGAGAGCTGCAAAAGCACTTTCAGCATGAAACTGATTCATATCTTTTTCATTATTCAGTTAATTACATTTAAAAGTTTCCTTAAAATTGAATCATAATCAAGTATAAGATGACTTCCTATTTTTTCACTACCAAGTCACACAGAATTCTAATCTTAGAAATACATGAATGGCATTCAATGTCAGCTAAGCTTCTAGTTTTGCCTAATTAAATCTGGGTGACATGACAAAGCAATTTCCCTCAGGGCTGCCTGATGTCACTTTTTTATCAGCATAATTTCATTGTACAGTGCAACTCATCTTCAGAGAGAAAACAAGGCAATGCTAGGTAGTGACCCCAAATCTATCTAAACCCCCGATCCACTCCAGGGAAAGGAGAAAAAAACAAATTAAAATTCTTAGCTGGTATAAATCTGGCAATCTGTACAGAGTTGTCTGTACTTGCATTAATGGAACATGATGACTTATACCAGCTAAAAAGCTAAGTTTCTTTTCCATAATTGTTCTTAGCTTGAACTGCAGATAATTAGTGTGAAATGCTATTTTAAATGCAAGTATTTATACAGCAGTCCTAATTATCTATATTATATAATTATTCTTAAAAGTACGTACTAAGGGAATTTCTCCTAAACAATGTTGCTTATTTGATTTTTGAAGAACTTGTCAATAATAACGTTTTGTCTTCCTAGCCTTTAAAACTCTTGGTATCCTAGACTGTTTTTAAATTCAGTCATTCTGAACTAAACCAAGAATAATTGCAGCAAGTCACTGGAGCTACAGGACAACTGTACAATTATAAATAATATTTAATAATATATCTGGAACAACCTGTTTGACTTAGGATGACATTTAATATGTATTAATGAATAGATAAAACAAACATGGCAGCATGAAGTATTTAAGTGTATGCTCATATTTTTCAGTGAGATATGTGAAAATCCTGTGATGTGATGCTTAGAAAATATGGACCTGGCTGGGACAGGGAAGGCTTGCCTTTGATGCCTTTGAAAGTAAAGATGAACAGTCTCTCCTTATACTCCAGGTACAATGAATCCCTTGAGTGAAGAAGGAAAGGATCAAGGCAGGGAGAATGTGGTTGCTCCAACAACTGCTTTTGGTCTCAAGTAGAATATGGCACTGAACTAGGAACTGAAGCAGTTCCATCATTCTTCTGGAGAAACTGATTGCTTACTGCTTGGACAGGCTTACTCTTCGCTGGGTAAAAACTTATCTGGCCCAAAGAGTTGTGGTGAATGGAGTTAAATCCAGCTGGCAGCCAGTCACAAGTGGTGCTCCCCAGGGCTCAAGACTGAGGCCGGTTCTGTTTAATATCTTTATCAATGATCTAGACAAGGGAATCAAGTGCACCCTCAGTAAGTTTGGAGATGGCACTGAGTTGGGTGGGAGTGTTTATCTGCTTGAGGGTAAGAAGGCTCCACTGAGGAATCTGGACAGGCTGGATCAATAGGTTGAGGCCAATTGTCTGAGATTCAACAAGGACAAGTGCCAGGTCCTGCACTTGGGTCACAACTCCGTGCAGTACTACAAGCTTGGGGAAGAGTGGCTGGAAAACTGCTCAGGAGAAAAGGACCTGGGGGTGTTGATTGACTGCCTGCTGAAAATGAGCCTGCAGTGTGCCTAGGTGGCCAAGGTGGCCATCAGCATTCTGGCTTGTATCACATATTGTGTGGCCAGCAGAACTATGGAAGTGTTTGTCCCCTTGTACTTGTCACTGGTGAGGTCAAGTGAATATGGTGTTCAATTTTGGGTCCCTCACTATAGGAAGGACATTGAGGTGATCTCGAGCACAAGTCTTATGAGGAGTGGCTGAGGGAACTGTTTTGCCTGGAGGGCTGAGGGGAGACCTTATCATTCTCTAGAACTACCTGAAAGGAGGTTGTAGAGAGGTGGGAGTTGGACTCTTCTCCCAAGCAATAGACAATAGGACAAGATAAAATGGCCTCAAGTTATGCCAGGGGAGTGTTTAGATTGGATATGAGGAAAAATTTCTTCACTGAAAGGGTTTCCAAGCATTGGAATAGGCTGCCGAGGGAAGTGGTTGAATTACCATCCCTGGAGGTATTTAAAAGAGGGGTAGACGTGATGCTTAGAGACATGGTTTAGTGGTGGACTCAGCAGTGTTAGATTAATGATTCGACTTGATGTTCTTAAAGGTTTTTTCTAAACTATGATTATTTAAGGGTTTGATATGTGAGCTGTAATTCACAAAAAATTTTTCTGTGCTAACATTACTTTGTATTCACGTTGGTGATTTTGTGGGTGTCTAAGTGGAAGCTCAAGTTGTTTAAATATTTTTAGAAAGAGTGCTCAGAAAATGACCTTGGCTAGCATGGCTGTCATTCAACATTTGGCAGAGTGGTTACTGTTCATGTCTTCAAAAGGAATTAGTCCTTGTGTGGAGTACTTTAGATGGAAACAGATAAACTGTTAGTGAATACACAGAACAAAACCAATTGACTCTATGTGTTAAATATTTAAAAATGCCTACTGGCTAGATCCTCATGGGGGCTAGCATGAGATTTAAGTATCTAACTATCTCTACATGTTTTCCTAATCCAAAATTGCTAAGTCCTGCATCCCAACTGTCATTATTTGCTGCTGTCTCTGAAAATGTTTGTGCCAGAAATATTTAACTTCTAGTTCTGCAGAATAGGTCTGCCTCTATGGTAATATCTCTCCAGTCTGCTCCTTTACATATCTTGTCTGCCAAGTCAGATCTGTCCCGTGTTCTCGGATGCTAATAAAACAGGCTTTTGATGAAAGAGAGACAGTGAAAAAGAGCCAGTAATAGGAAAAGGTACAGCAGCATCCAACACATCCTTTTTCACATTCAGATTTGTGCTGTGTTCTGGGACACTGGTCTGTTTGGTATGAAAGTGCCACAGCTAGAGGAATATTTGGAGTTTAAATTGTAGAATCTGGAGTCCAGTTTCCTGTTGGGCTATGGCTGGTTGAATCTACTTTATCTAGTAGAACACGAAGTTATAAACCTATTCTGAATCATACTGTCAAGGTTATTTTACTTTTCATGAAACATTTTCATGAAGCAATTACAGTGTGATTTCCGGGTTCAATTCCTTGTTTTTATGGCAGATTATATATTTAATCAAAGATCTCGCTATATATGTGCTTATGCGTGTACATAAATGAAAAGACAAGAATATATTTTAGGACTAGAGAATGGAATTAAAACCTTACTTTTAACTACTCCAGCAATATTTTGGAATAAATAAGTCACCTTTTAGAAGTATTAATTGCTGTCCTGCTTTTAAAGCTGTGAATTCTGTGTATTGACATGAGAGCATACCAGATATTCTTAAGCCCAAGTATCTCCTTAAACCTAAGTGTTGTCCGTTCTGATTCACTGTCTAAAAGTTAGCAGGTCATTCCAGTCAAGCTTTGCATCCAAAGGAGAGAAATTTTCATCTTAAGGGGTGATTCATCTCCTCAGAACATAAAATGCTGAAACAGGACAGGGGAATTAGCCTCTGAAAATATCTATTTCTCTGTAGTGATTATAGTGGGTGGATAGCTCAGGCAGATGAATTCCATCCCTACTGTCCCATCTATGTGAGTCTTGAAGCATGTAGGATCTTCTTGCTTTCTTAACCAATTAACTCTTTTTATGCACTGGATACAGAGCATGAATGTTAACCTGGATGTATAAAACCAAACTCGATTAGACATCTAGAAGTCTGAAAATAAGTCATGTAGTAATACAGCCAAAGAAATCCTTAAAAAAACAAAATAAAGGGGGTAACTTATATCCAAAGAAGGTAGATAGGAAACTTTTGCAGAGAAATGAAAAACCTACTGGAAAGGCATTTTTTAATTTCAGTGCTAATACATGAATTCAATTAGGCTGTTACATGAAACCAATGTTAAACAAACACGCAAATGTTCTGAACTGAAACAAAGTTCTCAGTGGCATCCTTTTTTCCAACAGGGCAAAAAAGGACACTAAGCACTTATCTCTGTGGAAGCTGCATGTTTCATCAAGTCCACTGAAGATTTATACTTAGAAAAGGGAATTACAGAGCTCAGTTTGGCTTAGTGCAATTAGCACTATTATCCCCAAAGTAGACTACATTTGTACTGAAAAAATACTGTAGATGACAGTATCATTAGAGAGAGCTGTGGAGTTGTTTCTGGAGCAGGGATGCTTTAGTAAGCACCTTCACAGAAAAATGCATAGACAAATAGAGACAGGAAGTACAAGTCTGAAAAGTTTCATCTATAGGCAGCTGTTATGCCTGCTTTTAATTTCTAAGGTTTGTTTATAGTTGATTTTATATGGAAAACATGCCCTGTACAAAAGAACTCTATAATGACTTTGATAGAGGCTTGCTTTGTTTTTGGGTGTGAAAACTGGCTAGTTATTACTGCCTTTGATATGTTTGATGCAGAGAAGAATAGAGGAGGTAAGAATACTAGTTACTTTGCTTAAAACAGGTTTTGCTAGTAGAAGGAAGAGCACAAGCAAAGATGTTCTGTATGGCATAGGGCAGGCAACATGAAATAGAGCTATTGTGGTTTTAACCGAATTAACCAACCAGAAGGACAGATGGCCCCTCCCTCCTGCCCCTAAGGAAAAGAGAGGAGTAGTAAAGGGAAAAAAAAGATTTATGAATTTAGAAAAAACCTAAACTACTGTAATAAAAATATAATGAAATAATAAAATAATAATAAGAAAAGGTGGGGAAAAAAAAAAACCAAAGGGAAAAAAAGTATACGGTATATACAAAACCATATCAAGCTCCCAGGATGATCATCGCATCACCAGCAGGCACAGGGGAAAGTCCCAGGCTGGACTCCATGATGGACAGGAGTCGGATTCTGGATCTGGAGTCAGGAACGCTCGGGTCGGGATCAAAGGCAGACGAACAAAAAGTGTCCTCCTTGGACATCAGCCATTGAAGGAAGAAAAACCCTTTGACCCTTTGATCCCTCAGCTTTTATACTGAGCATGATNNGCATGATGCGAATGGGATGGAATACCCTGTTGGTCAGTTGTGGGCCACCTGTCCTGTCTGCTCCTCTCTACAGGTGTGACCCCTCTATGCTTTTCTGCTTCTGATCCTCCAATGGGGTAAATAACAAATTTACCTGACATTGGTTGTTAGAGCAATGCGTATAAGCAAGGGCCTGTCTGCATACCATTCCTTGGTA
>BJBW01012884.1:0-58085 GCA_004320125.1 Scolopax mira | reverse complement strand
GAGGGGCCTGAGCTAGCCGGGGAGGGGGAGGGACAGGAACTGAGGGAAGAGGAGGAAGTCCCGCCCCCGGGGCAGAAGGTGCAGGGAGAGCAGCCTGGCTGGGTGCGTTCCGGGTACCTTGGCAAGCGGTGGTATCGTGATCGCGGTTGCATCCTCCTCTGTCTATGTTATCATTGTTATTTCTTGTGGCCTTTGCTGTTTTGTTAAATTGCCTTTGTCTTAACCCATGAGTTTTTGTTTCAGTTTTCCCCTCTTGGGCACGCTGCTGGTGGGGACTCTGATCTGTGCGAGCAGCTGCCACGTGGTCCTTTGTTCCCATCTGGGGCCAAACCAGTTGTGTGCTAAAGAGTTACCTTGAAATCCTTGCATGAGCTGACTCACTAATAAGAGAAAATAATTTCTGACTCTACCACTATCCTCCCCACCTTCCTTTCCTTTTCATCTTTGCTCTCTCCTAAAAATAATTTCTTCCTTCACTTTGGCCACTGTGGACTACTAGAGGGAAGCAAAGAGCTGCTTATTTCTTCATTGAGATGACTGGGCTACCGATGAAAATTAAGTGAAAAAGGCAAGGAATCATTTCTTTCTGGCAGCAAGTCAAGGAGATGGTACAGATGGATTTAGGAAGTGGAGTTGTCTATACTTTCAATCTATGTTATGTGAGCAAAGTCCCTACTGTCCCGGCTCCTTCAGCAGGTAACAACAAATGGTAGAGGCAGAAGCACTGAGGGGGCTGTGATCACCCCAAAGTATAAAAGCGGAGAAGAAACGGAAGAAAATTCCACAGGTAATACAGAAAACAGTTTCCCAGGAAGAGGAGGGAAAGTTCATAACACATGGCCGCCTCCCACTGACCTCTCCTCCTTCAGCCCATGGAAAACGTTTACCTAGTTAAATGTCAACAGCCTGGGACTAGCTTGCTTTGTGACTCAGTAAAACACTGATGTCAATAGCTGGATTCCAAGTATGAGAGAAATGTACTTCTCCATGCCCCTTAACAAGCCTGACTTTTTACAGCTGACTGACTGAAAGGTCCCATTGTGCTGTACCAATTAGTCTGCAGACAACAAACTCCAAACACCTCTACTTCCAGTAGAGAGCCAACAACTTTCTAGCTAGGCATTTCAAAAGCAAAACACACTTATTCCCTGCAGCCAGCTGACAGCATCTAACACTTTGACCTCCAGAAAGCATGCCGCAAATACTCCCCCCCCAAACCATGGCGTAGCTAGAAAGCTGATGTCTCAACTTCAGGGACAGCATTACTCTCACCTCTTGCAGAGCTGCTAGTGTTGTCCCTCTGCCCTCGCATGGTACAGTGACAGCTACATGGCTGCTTGTTCACAACTGCAGCAGTTCCTGTGGCAACCATTGCTTTCATATTGTGTCACAGTAAAAAACCAAACATAAATGAATGTGATCGATAGCATAAGACAAATGGGTTAAAGAGGTTACAGAGTATTTGGAGTTAGAGAGATTAGTGTGACATCTGCTTAGATGCCACCTAAGAAAGTTTCATACTATAGCACAAATACATATATTAGAGTGTAAAAAATACAATGAATAATAGAAGATTTACTGAAGGGCAGCGACAAGGAAAAGGCTATTAGATACTTAGGAATCACTAACATACTTGATGGTTTATATGTGCTTTATGCCCCCAGTTTCAAATGGTCAGGTATCCAGATCCACAAATTTTTTAACAACTGCTACTCACGTGCCTCCTCGTGGGCAGAATTGGGAATACAGCCAAGAACTTAATGAGCAGGAGGGGAAAAAAAAAAGCTATTTCTACTGCTGGAAGGGAGCCACAAATGTATAAGGGGCATTTGGGTACTTGAGTGAGATGTGGCAGAGGAGCAGAGCAGGTGCTGCTCTGACCAAATGACAGTCGCTCCCTCTGGGACTCTCAGCCTGGCACCTCCAAGGTCTCATGCTCAGAAATAAGAATCACTGGACCACGAGGCCTGTCTATCGTGTTGGAGTGCTTTTAAGCAATTCCCAATTCCCAATAACTGCAGCTAGAACTGCCTTAGGCTCACAGCCTTCGCAAATTTGGCAGCCTGGATCCTATGCCTGCTTCCTTTATGTGAAGTTTTTTGAGAAATAGTGACAAATAAATGTCAACAGACGTCTGCCATATTAGCCTTTTGCTGTGTATATTGAGAGTTGAAAAAAGGAGGAAGGGGGAAATGAAAAAAGTTCCAAAGACATTTTTCTCTATGCAAATCTCAGTTTTCTGTAACTTTTAATGAGTTTTAAATAAAACTGTTATCAACAGGCGTATTATGTGAATTAATGCAGAGCACTAGAATGAAATGTAAAATGTGTTCAAAAAGATAAAACAGGACAGTGTTATTGGCTGTCACTTGTTTCACTGAAATACTGCATTCCTTCTACAGTACCATCAAAGCCCATCTTCTCATTACTTTTTATTTGCTTTACTTCCTTATAATACATTTACATAAAGAATAAAATGTCATAATTTTATGTGCTGTGAATGGGACCTTGGTAACAAGGCAGGGAGAATGCCTTTGCACTTCATAAAAGAGAGCGCAAAAAAGAAGTCTCCGAAGGAGGAAGTTTACCATAGAATACATTCATAAAAAACCAAAGTGAAAACAGCATCACATCTGATAGGAAGTGAGCAGATCTGGGACATTTGTCAGACACCAGGCCAGATTTTATCTCATTCACTCTGATGAAACCCAGAGCAACTCCATTTAACTAATTTTGTGCCATTTTACCCACAATTAAAATCTTGTTCAGAGGTATAAGTACCCCATCAAAATATATCGACTTCTTTCCCCTGTGATGTGATTTACCAAAGACAACACTGGATACAGTTGTAAAGCCTAGTTCTGTTTTTAGCTATAAAACCAAAATTACATCCTTTCAAAGTTTATTTCTAAATGAAGATGATACTTTCTTCTTCTTCTTCCTAAAACATTTCTGATACACTAGAACAAGGTGGAAAACATTAGGTACATAGTATTTAAAAAATAATTATCAACAGTTTTCAATAACACTATACAGCATCAATTATAACTTCAATAGTAATTTTATATGACAGTGAAAATAACAGTGCTGCTATTATCACTCCAAGACTACTTTTGCAAAGTTTGATATACAGGCCTCAGTTACCCATCACTTTCTGGGCTTGACACCACCTATGAAAGACAATGCTATGAGTGTTTATAACCTGGTTTATGGATCACTAATTGATTATTCATTGATTAAAAAAGTACAGTCATCTGCCGTACTCGCCTTTCTTCCTGTAGGACGGAGATGTACATTCTGGAAAGATGGGAATCCAAATGCTACTTCACGGTCCTAACCATAAGGAAATTAACACCAATACAAGTTTTATTTTACATTAGCATAAATACTTAAAGACTCCACTGTCTCAATGTGTAGAAAGGCAACCTGGTAACAGAATCTTTCTAGCTTATTACAGAGTATCATGACAGGGCTCTTCAAGGATTTAATGGGTTGAATTTTATTAGTACTTTGCTTGCACCTTGTATATGGACACCACCATCCTCTGCATCAGAAGAGAAAAGGCTTCCCACTCTTCAGAGTTGCAAGTAATAGATGAATTACACTAATTAAGAGATGAAATACATAAGAGGTTTGGTTTTTTTCCACTTGTTCCTAAAAGCCAGTATTAGCCACCCATCAAAACAGACCAATACTAGATTGTACATTGCAAACAATGCATAGATATCAACTCTCACCCTTGTTTCCAGATTTGCTTTTTCAAGCACAGCTGTTTGGATTCCTTCTTTTTCCCAGTGGAGATACCAAGATACTAAACCATTATCATTTGGATTAGTAGCTACTGATTTACAAAACTAAATCTATATTTTCTCTATATGCTACAAGATCATTTACATCATAGTTACTGTTGAAGGTAACATAGAAAAATTAATAAAAGAAGCTCCTCAAGATCATTTCTTCCTTCGACTTGTGGCTCAACTATTTTAAATATCATTAATTTAAAATGATAGTTGATCTAAGTCAGAAAGTGCTGAATAGAAGATCTTAGGAGTCAAGTGTCTGCATGTCAAGTCCAGATGAATTTGGCTCTGCAGAAATAAAGGTTGCAGGAGTTAACAGAAGTAAATTGAAAAGTTGAATCAAACAAGCACACAAGAGGAAGGGCTGGTTAAAACATGTATTCTCCATGAAATTCATAGGTGCTGAGAGATGAAGTAGCAGCAGTTCTGTCAATGACCTGTTATTAGTGAGGGGGTTTTGCTGCTTTATTAAAAAAAAAAAAAAGGCAAACCAGAAATGAAACTTACTGGAATGGAATTATATCAAATGTAAAGTTTTCCTAAAACTACTTAGTTGGATTGAATGTTCTTTCTACCTGTGAAATGTCAAATGTATCTAATATGCTCCAAGCACTAAATACTTTTTCTACCTGTGGAACTGCCTATTTCCTGGAGCTGATCTGCATATAAGACAGAATTCCCAGAGCCTGCCACTTGTCTTTTTTACTTCTTCTTCCTTTAGATGGTCAAGCTGTCAGTCTTGACTGCCTTGTCAGATGATGAGGAATGACTGTATTTATCAAGAGAGCAATTAATTTTAGCCAAGTTCACAGAAGTCAGCAGTCCTACCTGCCAACAAACAGAAGTGAACGCACTGATAAAGAAGGTAGTCTTCAAAAGCTTCCCCATTCACAATATACAGGGTGGGTTGGCATATACACATACACCTACTTCATGGAAATTTTTACAACATTTTAGTTAGGAAGATATTTATGTCCACAGCTCCGATAGGTGCACCTGGTAGAAGAAACTCAAACTGAATTCTTGTTTAGACAAGATTTTGTATGCAAAACTGCTTTTGCTGCAGCACAGAGCTGATAAATGTCAGAAGACTAAAAGGTGCTAGGGAACAGAACTGTCTTCAGGCCAACATAGGTATCCATGTCATCAAATTCAAGAGGAGGAGATGCGATTAGTTCTAACCTTGATTATCCAAACTGCAGAAAAATTATTTGGTAGTAGGCACTTCATTAAAAATATCTTCCTGAACAAACGCATTTGTCATTTTCCAGGCCACATTCCCAGAAGCTTTGCTCATTTCCTCATTCTTTTGCTCCTTTAATTTCCATAGACGTTTTGTATCTAACACAAAATGTAGAGGTTCAATTCACTAGTGAGAATTCAGCTTTAATGCATTACTCCTTGCACTCCGTCTCTGAGATTTATATCCCAGCTGGATGTTCATGATAAGACTGTAATTATTTCTGTATCTCTGTTGTACTAGCATGTAGCATGAGAACTTCGCTTTCAGCAATAAGCAGAAAGGTTGTACATTCTCTATGTGTGAGCATATGAGACAGGAAGAATCCAAAAGGACTGTAATTATCCATCATCCATAGGATCCAGAACAACTTTGTGTTCACTTCTAAAAGATACATTGTTGTCACGACGGAGGGAAGACAAGGACACACTCAATATGAGCGATCAGCAAGTTTCAACTTTATTGTAATCCGCTTACATTTTTATATTGTTTTAGATAATTATGCCTACAAGTCAGTCTAGCCTACAAGGCTAAGCTCTAAAAGTTATAATTATATGGTCCTCCTACCTGCGGTTTGCTGACTGAGCAAATACTTCCCCATTGGCATTCCTACTTCCCCAAAGTTGTTTACTTCTTTGCTGCAAGGTCGGCATAACTCAGGAAAGCCAGCGAGGCCTACTCTGGCTAACTAGGCCTTGCCTGAAGGCCTACTCTGGCTAACTAGGCCTTGCATGGAGCCTCAGAGAAGTTGGGTTCGATGTTTCTCAAGTTCCTGATCGGCTAGTGTGATCAGGTCTATATGTGGCCCTTCTCAGCTAGCCAATCCTCCACATATTGTAAAAATCCACATAGGATTTCTTGGGGGTTTTTTTGTTGGTTTGTGTTTTTGTGTTTATTTTTTCCTTAATTAATAGAAATATTCAGATTAAGACTTTTCCTGTATATAACTACTTGTATGTAACGATTTGGATGAGTATTGCTCTCCAATGAAATTTCTGCCATGTGGAATTTGCCTGGGTGGCAATGAGACAAAGCTGCTCCAGAAGTATTGTAATGGTATCCTATAGTTCTAGCTGATTGCTTTTAGGCTAATAATGTATCAAAAACAAAGTGTGTTTTAAATTTTCAGACCTCTCAGATTTAAGTGTAACTAGAAATTATAATTGGTAAATACTGAAATTTGGATAATTTATTAGGTTGAGATTCTCAGATTGAGAAAATGAGCTTAAAACTCTAGCTATGGCTAAATTATGTAAGTGCTATGCCTTCCATATCCTTTAGATCATGAAAGAGATAAAGAAGCCTATAATGAAGCATCATGTGAATTAACTGCTCAAATACTGAGTATTTGTAATCATTCTGCATAAACTAAAGTCTGTAAAGATTCTGCCTTAATTATGTATTGGCCATTCATTGTAGTAGTTTTTAATCAGAGACCTGATTGCCAAATTTTTTGTACCTGATCCCTAATGAATTATTCTGTTGCATGTCATTCCTCTAGCCAATTAATACATCAAATTTACCTTTTTAATTTTGAGGATGTAACACACTTTATACCATGCCTCATTTTATGAAACAGAAAACCACAGACTGTATATATTGCATGTGATGAGAAATTCTGACACTTTTGTTTCATTACAATATCCTTGCCAGAAAAGCAGATCTAGGAGCAAAAGTACTCCAGCTACAGAAAGAACACAGAGAGTAAATCCAAAGAGGGCAGCAGCAATTACTATGCATAACACAAGAGTTGGTATCTTGTCAGAGCCTTGAATGTAGGTGATAAATTACATTAGCCGAGAGTTGAAAAATTGCCTTCTTATAATACAGTAGTAACTAAAAAGGGAGCTGATCCTAACTAGATTAGATTCAAACACAACACACTTCTTTTTCAAATTAATGATTATGGCATAACACAACATTATGCCAATCATGCATACCTGACTATAAAATAAAAATTTCCATCCTTTTGCTGTTTAAAGTCAACAGCTACAAAATATATTTGTTTTGCTCTTCTCTGCCTAATATTTGCTTAAGTGACAGCCTCTTCAATATACTAGGGAGTGGAAAGGTTGCAGTAGGCTAAGCCTGTTTAAAGTCTTCCATTTCCGAAAAATTCAGTGGCAAAACACCCTATTTCTCTTCCACACAAATCTGCACTCGAGGTGACACTGTAGCCTGCTGGGCTCGATAGCTTGTTTTTCCTTCTTGTTAGAGAACCACCTGCTATTCTGCCCTGCCTTTTGTTTTCCTTTGCAGAACTATGATTTTTACTTGACTAGTCACCAGGGTGACTCAGCAGAACATTTCTGCAGCATGTCCCTATGTCTACAATATGAACTCTGATGTAATTTATAATATATCCTTCTCAGCAGAATCACCTGACAGTTCCGAGATAGGAAAAATGGCACTTGATCATCACTATACAGTCCCTTACAGAGACAAATGGGTCCAAGCCAGAATCCCAAAATGCCTGGTGGATAACACCTAGAACTGGACACTGCAGCTTACAACCGTTCATAGTTCAAACAAGCCTTCTGCTTGTGTCTGATTTTCTGATTGAGGAAATCTGCAATTGGTTTCCAGCAAGCTGTTCGTAGTCTTCTAGGAGTAGTAGATTGGTACCCCTGTCACTCTATTTCTATCATAGAAAAGCATAAAACTGATTTTTAAATTTATTTTTACCACTACAGACCACTGAATGACTATGCAAAACACTGGATTTTAATGGCAAATACAGAGTATTAGTATCAGAGCAAAATGTTACTGGTAAATTATCAAAGAGAATAAATGTCTCCAAATTGTGCTAACACTTCAAATTCCATCCAGTGGGCATCTGAAGAAACAAAGGGCTAAAGAGTAACACATTCACATATGTCAATGTGGCTACAGAGCCTCCTTTTCTCCCCTGCCATCCACGGTTGTGGTAAATCTTCCTGATGATATGAAATTTCATTATCACAAACCATTAACCAAAAGCAAATCGAAATAACAATCAAAACTATTTGCTTTGTGATGTGTGTGTGTGCAGGGGGCTTCCTTTTGACACAGTATGATAGACATTAAAAATAGTATACTTTCTTCTGGTCTTTTGGAGTTTTGTTTTAATGTTCTGCACACTAATTCAGTCTCCAATGTTTAGAGTTTTATCAAACCAATTGAATAAAATAGCTTATTAAAAGGGACATTCCTTAGCTTGAAATTCTTACATAGTGCAAACAACCTGAAAAATGGGAACAGTCAAGGTTTCTTTTTTCTTAAACAATTTTCCTTAAGAAAGTGAATGGTTCTTAAAGAAAAGTCCACGAAATAGTTCAACACATCACTCTACCTGCTTTCTGAAATTGAAAGTTCAGAGGTTTGTGACTCTAATGCCGAAAAAAAAGTTCACAAATCAAGTTGTGATAAATTATATTGATTATAGTAGACATAGGAAGCAATTCAGTATATTAAGTTCACTGTAGTCGCTTTTGCAACTTATTTGTGAGATCCCACTCCAGTGCATCATATGGACAGCTCTAATAGTCCAAAAAGTTTTTTTTCAGTAGCCATAGCTCTCCCTTCCTACTGCTTGCTCAATTGTACTGAAAAAATATATCAAGTCAGAGACCATTAACAGTCTGGAAAATACGTGCAGTTTAAACACAGTAAGGTTAGACCAGCCAAACCCAAACTATTTTAGAGCCACATAGCAACATGGAAACCAGTTTTAAGGAAACCAAACTTAATTCCTTACTAAAACAAACAAACAAATCAAGGTTTAAAAGGCACAGAGAGCAAACAAAGCAGACTCCTACATAAGCTGAAGCATACTCTAATAAAATATCATAGCGCAGAAAATAAATGGGGTCGTTCAAATCACCCTGACATCCACTCCCTACCACGTGGGGTGAAAGAGACACAAAACAAGAGCTGTATTAGTTCTTAAATTCTGATCATCCCCATAAATATCAGGAAGCTGAGACTTAGAAAGTTTGTAAAAGAAGAGTGTATTTGGGACTCATGGGGCAGGTCACTATTAGTGCAAAGGAAGAGGAGTGGATCTGAGAAATGCAACAGTCGCTCCTAGGTCTCAATGAAGTCTAATCTGGTCCCATGAACTGATGGCCCACTTGTGGCTGGCCTACATCTTTTTGTTCAGTTTAATTCCAAAGAAATGCAGTTCATGAGCTACAAGACCTCTCTGTGATATCAATTAAAGTAGGAAGAATGGAGATTCACTTCAGAAGCCCAATATTCATCTGAACTACTAATGCGGACACACCCACTGTGGTATAAAGAGGAAAATACTCCTTTATATTTCGGTAGAGTCAAACAATAACAAGTTCTCCTGCTTTACAGCTTCCTTCTCGCATTACAGTTTCATAATAAATCTTTGCCCAGATAAATTCTACCTAAAGTTGCAGCTTCCTTGAGTAGCCGGGGAGTCTCTTGCCTGATTTCCTTTTGTATAGTTGACAGGTATTTAGATTTGGCTAATTAGGAAGTAAAAAGAATTAACATACAACAACTGCGTGAAAGAACTCCAATCACTCTTGTTGAAAATTGTTGAACAATAAAAAGAATGCACAAACATCATAGACTTTTCGCCTGTCTGTGAATAGATATCTGCAAAGAGAGTAAAAAACTGACAAATTCTCTGATGCAGTTAATCTCAAATAACTTTGCATTTCCTTAGTATCCTTAACCTTGTGAGGGGGGTAAACTTTTAATGCCTCCAATTTTGTCATGAATATTTCACACATCTCCAAGACTAACAACACTTACATATATCAGAGGGGTGTTATGAGACTTAATTAATGTTTGCAAATCACTGAGAGACAAAGGATGAAAGGTGCTACAAAACAGCAATATCTCATTGGTAAGATGAGAGGGGTAATGGGCATAAGTTGGAACACAGGAGGTTCCACTCAAATATGAGAAAAAACTGCTTCACAGTGAGGGTGACTGGAACAGGCTGCCCAGGGAGGTCGTGGAGTCCCCTTCTTTGGAGATTTTCAAGACCCACCTAGATGCAGTCCTAAGTGACATGCTCTAGCTCTGGGCAATCCTGCTTCAGCAGGGGAGTTGGACTAGATGAACTAGATGATCTCTACAGTCTCTTCCAACTCTAAAAAATTCAGTGAAATTCAGTGAAAACTTTCAGGAACAGATCCTCAGCTGGTGTTAATTGTCAGTTCCCCTCTAAGATCACTGCAGCTATCCAATTAAAAAATGCCTGATCCTCAAATCAAATGGGTTTTTAAGAGGACAAATACCATTCTTCTTAGAAAAATACCACAGAATAAAACACCAGCTTATCAGCATGGTCCCCATACTGACTGAATTTTAAGATAAACTTCGGACAAGTGCCTTTCTTAACCTACAAAAAAGGTCCGTCTTTATGGTTTTTATAACAAGTGTCTGTCAACCCTAAAAATGAAATGCTGTAGTTACTGACAAATTCTGTCTTGTTTTCCTGTATATCAACTATAGATATAATAATTACCATCTAAACCAGCTTAAATTAAATAAAGGAGACAGACCCATAGCTGGTGTAAACATGCACTGCACTGCGACAAAGATGACCAGAGTAGGTGCCCTGATCAGGCCCACCAAGCAACTGGAATGTCAAACTAAAGCTCTTCCTTGTTCTATGTGGCTTTGTCTGTGAAGAATTTCTGATGCTCAGAAGACTGAAAAAAAAAAGTATCACCCTACAATTCCTCAGCTCTTATGACTCATGCTTGCAGGTGCAAACTGTTACCAGGGCGACGCACATTCACAGGCTACAAGCTCAAAATCGTGTGCGATTTCTTACCATGTCTTGCAACAAACTGCTGCGCCAGAAGCCAGGATTCCTTCTGCAAGAGCTCAAGCAATTAACCCACAAGGCATGCACTGAGAGAGCTTTTAATGGGAGTAAAGTATCAAACCCGTGTTGGTTCCCTGCCTCTGTCGTTAATATCATCTGTCAGTATTGGCTATTATGGTTCCTTTCTGAGGCCAGGGTGCTTTTAAAAAGTTGCAATCCCCTGAACAACTCAGCAAGAAGGGAGCACTTCTTGCTAAGTTTATATGAGGATTTTTGAAATGGTCAGCTTTGTAACATCTCACAAGTATTTCTGGAAAACATTTCTTAGCACTCAGTTTCCTTCCCAAGTGCTAAGAAATGCCTCTCTCCCACCCCCTCCCTAAAAAAAAAAAACAAACCCAAACAACAAAACACCACAACCACAAGCTTTCTTTCAAATAATTACTTTTCAAGCTAAAAAATAAAAATAAAATATAATCCAAAGTGCATGTAAGAGTAAAATACAAATCCTTGTATATTAAAAGATCAAAGAATAAACATAAGAAACCAGGTGAACAAAGCAGACCAACTTGCTATATCCATTCCTAAAGCTGTTTGAAGACCCTGTGAATCTCTCCTCAGGGACAATATCTGAGATTCACACTACTGTGATTGCTATCACTACACCTGCAACCCTAAATCTTGCCCAACTCCCTTGGCATTGCAGATTCACAACATTTGCTATTTAGGAAAACGCATCTGTAAATTTACTACACCTACATGCATCCAAGCTGACAGAATCTAGCAACACTCATGCCCTTCAAAAGATTAAAACGATGAAATAATAAATAATCACATTTATACATGCCCTTCCTTAGAGGATCTCCAAGCACTTTGTGAAAATATGATTTAAACCTCACTGTGCCTCTCTGTGGTCCCATTATTCTTATTTTATCAAAGGGTAAAATGTACAAAAGGAGTAAGTGTATTCCCTAAGGTCACTTAGCTAGTCAGCTGCAGAGCAGGAAGTTTAATTTATAAGATCTGAATTCTAGTCAACAGCTCTGCTCCCTGAAATAACTAAACTCTTCGAGTTACATAGCACTATATGTTCCTGCACCGCCTTGTATATTTGTATATTTCCCATTTGGGAAAATACCATATATACATTTTCACTCATTATAGCACTCTTCTCAACTTCAAAGCATTCTGAGCATAATTAGGAGGTTTTCCTATAACGAAGGTGACTGTAATAAAATGCAATGCAGCTAGGAACCATATAATGAAAGTCTGATACCATTCTGCGGAGATTATGTGGATTAGGAGGCACACACGAAATGATCATAAATGCACCTAATAAAGAGAGAAGTGCACTTACATTGCATCAAAAGACAAATATGCTAGAGGAACTTTCCTTTTGTGGAAATCCTCTTAGAATCACAGAATGGTTTGGGTTGGAAGGGACCTTTAAAGATCACAAAGTCCAACTTCACACAGTGAGCAGGGATATCTTCCACTAGACCAGGTTGCTCAGAGCACTGTCCAATGAGTATTTCCAGGGATGAGACATCTACTACATCTTTGGGCAACATGTTCCAGGGTATCACCACCCTCCGTATAAAAAATTTCTCCCTTATATCTAGTCTAAATCTTCCCTCTTTTAGTTTCAAATCCTTACCCCTTGTCCTATCACAAAAGGCCCTGCTAATGAATTTGTCAAATATCTTATCACCTGCTTCTATTTCTTGAGACAAATTAATAAAACATTAATTTCATAGAATAAAAGGTGTAAAATACATAATCAATAATCTCAATTATCACAAAAATAAATGTCCTCTCCCTCTCAGTTTGCTAGCAAGAAACACGCTATAAAAGCCTAGGATAAAAACAGGATAAGATGGTTGCATTTTAATTTAGACTTTGACAAGACTTAGCACAGATTGCTTGAATGATTCCTTCTGCTGATCAGGGACATATGGTGGCCAAGAGTCAGAGTGCCAAAACACAGCCCTAAGAGGAGCAAACTTAATCTTTGCTGTGCCTCATTCAAACCTCCAGCTTGCTTTTTCCTTGCAATTTTAAATTCCCCTTTGAAATCCCAGTTACTTACTTGAAGTAAGTATTATTGTTGTGCTGTATGCACTAGGGTGAGGGGAATGGGAAGGCTGTGAACAGAGAACTCTTTCTGCTGTGCCACATGAACAGCTGGTGAGGTTTAAAGACACCTAGTACCCAAAATAATATCCCACTTGGTCATAGAAAGGGCAAACCAACAAACCTTATCTAACAAACTCCAGATCAGCAAAGCTGGTTGAGTTCATCTTTCATTGCAAAAAGGTGAAAGTCAAGATAGTAACATGGACATCTTTCAGGAAATCTGGGCAGATTTCCTAGAAAGCTTTTTTTTTTGAAGTTTGGAACAGATTTTAGCCAAGTTTTGAGCATTTTGGGGCCAGCCTGCAGCCATGGATTGGAAACACACCATCCTTTCAGAATGATGCAAACTTTTACTAGGAAAGGCTTCTCTGAATAAGTAAAAGCACCATCAGTCTTCAATTTTTTTTCTGTGCAGTTCACATTAAATTGCAAGAGCTGAAGGAATCCATTTTGTAAGAAGCTGCAAGAACAGGGTTAGGGTTTTCAGCAAACAGATGTCAACTTCTTTTGATTTATGGATTCCTTAACACGTTCCAGCTATGTTGGACTCCTGCATGATAACCTTTCTCTAAGCTTTACCTTTTCCGTTACTTTTCATTGGCCTCTTAGAAATAGTCTGTGGATCTGGAAGAATGCTGCAAGGTAAAATGAAAAATGCCACAAGCAAATTTAACAAAGTCTTATCTCCTGAGAAGGTAACAAAACAGCTCAAAGTGAAAAAGCAAAGAGGAGGCATAATCCACCAGGAATTTGGTCTTAGAATTGAAAAAGGGACTCAGTTGGAGTACTTTACAATGACTCAACAGGTTTAATCTTGTACATATAAAATTATGCAAAATACTAACCAGTAAAGGACTTCACAAAAGATGCCAATCCCCTAAACAGAATGGCATTAATGATCCCTATGCACTATATCATTAACATATAGGATCTAAATTTTTCTCAGTGGACTTTTTCCACAGTCATGTTAGAATGCTGTCAGATTTGGAATAATCCAGATATAGTGAGGATATTTCAACTGAAAATTAGGAGATGCTGCAGGGCTGATTGTATGCAGGTCATATTTAGACAGTGGACTGTATTCTGGGGCTCACTAGCGTCATTACACAGGGTGTGGATAAATTATTTACACACTATCTGCCTTGATTGCCTAGAAAAACAGGGATGATGAAGCTTATGTGCTGACTCGGTAGGAAAGCAAACTCAAATCCATTGAAGTGTGCAGGAAGGACTGCCCATAACTCCTCCTGTCATAAACAAATGCTGATCACAATCATAATATATTTTTTATTCCATAGCTAGTAACGCTTTCTTTACTAGGTATTTCACAGTTTTAAATTAAAAACCTGAAAACACATTATGTCAAAAATAACCCAAACCCAACCCAACTACCAACAGCACAGAAATAAAATTACTCTAACAACAAATCAGTTCAGATAACATCTCCAACATGGCTTTGTCTTTGCAAGTCCCTTGCATGTATATTTAACTTTAAATCCCAAAATTATCATTTTTAAGACAATGAGATCTTTACTTGCTGAAGCACTTTCATAGATTAAGGGCTTTGTTCTGATTTGCATAGATCTCAACAGTTTTTTTTAAACACTCATTTAGTATCAACGTTTTTAAAAAAAGAAATAATTCTCTGCATATGTAGCATTTGTGCTTAATATTCCCCTTCAAAAAAAAAATCCACAAAAAAGAAGAAACTTATTGAGGCCTGCCACACTGTTTAGTGACAGGTGTCCTACCATGACTAGCATTCTATATTTCTCAGTAAAAATAAGGGGTGAAGGTTTTCCGCAGTAAATATTCCATCTATAAATAAATAGTTTGAGATACCCTGAAAGGAAACTTAATTCTTGCAAGTTCTGGTTTTGTTAAAAAAAAAAAAAAAGATCGTTTTCTGAAATTATACAAGATTTGCCACCAATACTTGCTGCTACTGATCACTTTTGAAAGGCTTGGTTAATGTCTTTGTTGTCACTGTAGCAGGACCTTTTCCTTTGTTCTATATTCAGATTGCTTTTTAACTGTAAATAAAAGTTAAAAGAACTGAAAAGTTCTAAAAGCTTTGATTATATCTTTCAGGTTTGATTTTTTCCATCCTGCTGCAGCAACCATGTACTTTATTTTTAAAAGTACAGAGAACAAAGCAGATGTTTTCCAGGTGTACTTTAACCACCGTGGAACAGCTCTCCTACATTAAGTTCTTCTGTTTAAATACTACAGCACTGCAGCTCATGGCACTGTTGAATTATATAGTCAAGTTCAATTCGATGCTCACTCTCAAATTATAACTTCCCTTCCATCAGTTCTTCACTTCCATCCCCTAATCAGCACTCTCTGAGCTGATATTTATACATTTGATTACCTGCTCCCAAAGGGATTGCTATGGCATTTAATCTGTTTCAGTCTCACTCGTCTGATTTGTCTACTGCTCTCTACTTTTTCTAGATGTCTTTGCCTGCCTCAAAATTAAATATACCTCCCATTACTTGTGTCGTCAGTATGTTTCAGCAGATTTCCCTTGAAAACTGCGTGACAGTGAGATAAGAACTCACAGCAATGAGAACTTTGCTCACTTCTGCTCACTAACTCTGCCAGATTTGAAGGCTTTGATTCAAGGTTTTCATTTTTCCACTCAACCAAAGAAGATTCCTCTGTCAGAGGCAGCCAGACATCCAAATTTGGCCACCTTCTCTTATATGACAACTGATTTGCACAATCTATTCCCTCTACTCAGAGAAGAGGAAGCCTCTTTTTCTATTCTGAAACCTCAAGCCATGAGAGATCATTCCCCATGAATACAGACTATTAAAAACACTGGATTGCTACTTAAGAGGGCAACATTTTTCCCTGAAGGATCCCTTTTCAATGGGGAAAATTATTTACTTCCTTGCTACTGAAAGTATTTGTTTCTGTATATGTTGTTTAAGTTTGCAACAATTCAGGATACACTGTAAATGTAAATAGGCTTGTGCAGGTGGGTCTTTGGTTTATCAATGATATTTACCACAGCAAGGCATTACTTTACATCTTCCAACAGCAAAGCTACCAGAAGTTTCAATTAAAATTAATCCATCTTTCTCCTGCTTATCTGGTACTGTCTGGTTATGGGATTTTTTTCTCCTGCTTACAGACAGGAAATGGATACAGTCACAGTTAATTGTAAAATCTTGCTCTATTAGACAGATTACAGAACACGGCAATTTAGTCAGTTTTATTACTCCCTCCTGGGTTACCAATTTCTATCATCCACAGCTATTTATACAATTTTTCATGTCAGAAGTTTGAAATTTCAACAGCAAGCTCTATAGATCTGTTTCTGACAGCATGCACCCTCCTCAGTATCAAGATTAAAGATGTTTTGATGCTTAAAATGTGCCTTGGAGTTTTCTCAGCATAAAGATAACAGCAAAGAGAATATGCAAGCAGTGTGAAACTCTACTGCCTGCCTTTCCCTCAGAAGGAAAAGGGAATTTTGAGCTTCTAAGTTCATTTGATACATAATTTCTGAAATTAGGAGTAATAGCGATCATGGAGGTGAAGCATATCATACCACCTTCTACCCAATGCCTCCTATTCCTACCTAAAGAGGACATGAACTTCCTCATCAAACCTTAATGGTGCAGAAATTTCCCTGACTACAGCAGTCTACAACACACTTTAATTTATTGCATTTAGGGCTATAAACTTGTGTTTTACTACTGAAACTAATTGAGTCTGACACTTCCATCATATTAACACACATTAGGCACCATGACCTTTGTATGATCAAGGAAGACCTAATTTAATAATGTAGAGACAGTGTGAGGTCTAAGTAGGCCCCAAAGGGGAAAGAAATGTGCTATGAAAAATGATCCTATTTCACTGCTTACTAGATCTGCCAGATGAACTTTGGCTGCTACTTTACCATAACATCTATGGGTCACATACTGCACTCTGAGTTCTCAATGTGCTATTCCTTATAATGTTGCACAGGTAATATTCTCTCAGGTATCCTCTAAATTCTTAGAAGAACAATGCAATTTTGCTTGCAAAGACTCCAATCTCACAACAGTTTCTTAAGCATCAGCTGGAATAGCAAACAGGCTAATAACTGCAATAAAACAAAGGCAGACATAATTCACTTGAAACTTACAAATTTGACATCTTTAAAGAAACAATTTTGTCAGAAAGAGCATAATCAAACTTAGCCATCACTTATAGATGATGGATTCTCATCAGCTTAACTCAGTCTTCATGTGGAAGCAGGTATAATTCAGTATGAACAGGCAAATTGACAGAAATCACAGGGAACCAAGATGAGCAGACAATGTGACCAATCCCATTCAATTTCAAAATATAGAGGCCCCAGGAAAGCTCCAAGTATACTTTTACCCTTATAGCATATACTCATGTTGCTCAGGGATACAGGGGAGATAAAGGGACATAAGGTAAACTGATGGAGGTTTTCACACTTTGTATCTGAAGCAAAACGCTCCTGTTTTAGGGCTTGAGTGACCTGCAAAAACAGACTGCCAGTGCCTCACAAGGGAAATTGGAAATCTACCTTTATTCCACTTTTTTTTTCCAAAATAATTTCAGTAGTTGCTCCTTTGTTAAACTGACTTCTAAAAATCCTAAATTCAACTTTTAATTTAAATTTACTACAGGAGTTATTTTATGGTAATCTCTTAAAAGGCTTTTTACTGAAGATTTAACAACTACCTAATAGTTAAGGTGCAGAGTATGATTAAGAGAGGGAAAAACCAGCCACCCACAAAATCATTTGGTGCAATAAATTTTAACACCTGATAGTATGTGCCAGATTGAGTGAAAAACAAGGTCTTATTTCTGGACAGATATGGGGCCATACAACTATCCCCAGATTGCATTTGCAAGACCATTCTTCCTTGTTTGTGAATTCTGTTTAGCTTTTCTTTTCCTACCTGGACAATCCTTTTTAAAAAGCTCATCACAACACAAATGTTCAGTGTCACTTGTACTCAACTACCTGCTCTTGGGGACCAAGGACCTGTAGTTCTTACCTGTGGCTCAGGAGGAAGTAACTCCTCTTGCCAAAAAGGCAGCTGGGTCACATCGCTCCTGGCCCTGCTTGCTGAGACCAGAATTTTTAACTAGGCTAATGTAGTGCATCAGCTCCTGCCCACCATGAGGTGAATCTCACAACTGTTAATTGCCAAGCAGATATCAAAAAGGCATCACAGATTTAGAAGTGTGAGAGTAAATAATTTTACTTCATCTGAAATTAATTTCTAACTCTTCTGCCGTGAGGATTTTAAATATGAAATTAGGAAAATCCAGGGCAAAGTAATATTCTTGTTATGTAAAAGCAAGCTCTGCTCCCTGTTAGGCTCAGCTATGTCCTAATAAACATTAGTAAATAGCAATAAAATAAGCAAAAAAGTAAACAGTAAGTTTAAAAAGCACAAACAATATAGTCATTAGTTAATTAATTTCTAACTGGTGAGGGAAGGATGGGTAAGGCTGTGAGATAGTAAGAGATATAGAAAGAAGAGGAAGTATTTTTAGACAGGGAAATGAAAAAGAAATAGATCAGGATGGAATTTGATAGGGAAACTGCAGTGGATGCCACTACATGATACCACCAATGATGGGAGAAACTAGCCAACTAATGAAGATAATTAAAACTCCTAGTGCTAAGTGACATCTATATATTTATACAATGTAAGTAATTGTTGCACAAACATATACACAACACTGCTGAGATATATTTATGTTAACACCCACTGACATTAGCAGAAGTAACACTCTCTCGGTAAGACTATAAAATTTTAGATATAAACTATTACAGGGGACCAACATTAAAAATACAGTCTATTTTCTCTCCCTGCAGTGAATTTAACACTTTCACTCTTCAATACGAAAAACATGCCTCAAAAATCTACCTAATAAGGTAAGATTGGACTTTCTAAGCCAGTGCAGCTGTTAATCCATTTCATCTGGGATGGGAGAAAAAGATGAAATTGCACAAGCAGGTAAAATACACAGCTATTTTAACTTCTGGCTGTACTTTCATGGTCTTAATGAACCATGAACATCTTGATAAATATATAGCCTGAGAACAGTAACTTGTTGGTACAGGATAATTCACCATATAAAATGAACAGCAAGCACAGCCAGATTAATTTTTCTTTCTTGTTAAAAGAATTAAGCTTCATTCTAAGGTACTAACAAGCACATATTTACTCTCTGCTACAGCTGCAACATCGAGGATCCTCTAATGCAATTAGCAAAGTCAAAAGAAAGCAGTTACATTCACTTTACAAGCAGTGGATGGTATTTATACTTATGTCATTTTCACACCTTGAGCAGAGCATCCTAGTTTTCCAATTTTCTTGCCTCTCTACACTATTAACAATTGTGTCATGCTTCTCTCTCCATAATGCAAGCAATTTTGGTTTTGACACAAATTTACAATCCTCAGCATTCAGTATACTTTCACAAACAATTTCTGTGCTTATTAGTCTAGTGTGATTTCCTTGTAAAGTAACTCATCTTTGCTTGTGGTGTTTACTAAAACAGGGTTGCTAAGAAATCTTCATTCCTCAGTAGCAGTTTGCAATGCTATGAGGGTGATTCAGGACACACAGCGTGTCATTCTGCCTCCTGGCCTACCACAGGCCTGGAGAAGGAACAATGCATTCACAGGTGTGGGATTTCTTTGTTACTCTCCCCACCATCATCTCTGTAGAGATGTTGGGGGCATACTCGGCCCATTTCTCTTCCCTTCTTCTGCCTTTTCCCATTGGGTGGCTATTATTTGGCTATATGCACATGTTGATGCTTTAAAGAGAGAAAAAAATTATAATTAAGATTTCTACCTCCTGAGATGCTGTCTGTTCTCTATCTAGCAATCTCTGCTATACCTCACTCTTGGGAGAATCTCTGATAAATTAAGGCTTAATTATATATTGACTAATTGGAGTGTAGGAGTAGACACTACATTTTGTGAACTGCAGGCACAAGGTACTGCTTACAGCCGCCTTTAGGGGGCTTGTACTAGGACAGATTTACCATGGGACATACAGGGGACACAGAAAACCTACTCAGTTTTCACAGAACAGATTCTTACCTCCTAGTCACACAAGTACTGTGGAAGCAGCATGAATATGTGTCTGAATCCCTCTCCTATGCACAGCACTCCCTGTTATTGTGTGTATTAAATACTCAGGTGATGACACATGAGAGGACTAGGGAAATAGCTGCGGAATTGTTTCTACCACTGCAGGCAGTGCAGCATTTGATGCTTATGCATCCACATCCTGGGTTTGCATGATGAAACACGACGCTGTAGAATGTTAAAAATACAGACAGAATAGCTAATTTACTTCTGTTATAAAAGAAAAAAAAGAAAAAAAAAGCGAAGGCTTTTGTTTAAAACCCCATTCTTTTGTCCTCCTATGCATTCACATACTGATGGAGAGCTACTGCTCTGCTGGGAATGCAATCATTAATTAAAATGTATTACAGATTTTCTCTCATATAAAAATCTGCTGGGCATGCAAACATTATTAAAAATGAAGCAAAAGATTATTCTGTAAGACAAACTTCTGTTGTAGGGATCTCTCTCTGTTTTTTTTTCTAATGGATAGCTAAAGTGAAATGAAAGGACACAACAGCCATATTCTCATCTTCTTTATCCCACTCACAGGCCCTTGTTTTAATTGTTGCATCTAAGAAATCCTCTTTACCAATCAAAAATGCATTATTCAGTCAGGTGTACATCTAAACCTACTTTGAGCAGAGTTTGAGAAAACACTTTAACGTGCTGAAACCTAAGTCAAAAGGGATGGTGAATCTAGTTGCTTTGCTTTCAACATGGCAACACAAAACTACCATCCTTTCAAAAAGATGTAGTAAAATTCCAAAAGAAAACACTTTTGTGGCTTAATATATAGTCCTTGCTACTGTATTATCACTGGTGTTACTTAGGTAAAGCATAGCATCTGCGTAGCAGTGTCCATTTGACTGGCACTATTTGCTTCCCTTTTGGTTTTATATCTTTTTCCTATTGTGAGACTCTTCCTTTTATTGCAGGGGACATGGTAACAGAGAGTTTACAGTTTGACTATGTGCAAAGTGTCCTCTGCTGCACTCTCTGTCCTTGAATACTGGGGTATTCGTGAATATGACTTTTTATCCTCCTAAAATTACAGGGCTTACCAAGACAAAAGGCCATTTTCATATATTTCAGCAAAGAGTTTGTCTATCTCAAGTAGAAAATTATAAATATAAAATCATTACTGTTGGAGTGAAAAGGGGAAAAAATATAGCCCATTTTTTTGAGGCATACCTCTATCTCTTGAAGGGAAAATTTCATCTATAATTTAGACAAACCACTGAACAGAATGGCATCCTTCCTTGAAACGATTTTCACATGCTCTAGTGCCTTACCTGCTTTTGATGTGATAACAAAGCTTAAAAGTGCTGACTATCCACCCAGAAAACAATGAAAAAAACTTTGGTTCTACATATGTTACGTGGACAATTTAGAGAAGACAGAAAAAGGAATGTGATATTTGGGACCATTTCGTATATTGGCAATAGCAGACAGAAAAGTATCTCAAGGAAATTCTTCATATTAAACTGTGCAACTTGAACTCTGGATACATTCAACAAACACTAATCAACTGGGCTCTAAAAATGCTAATATCATGCATTTTTTGGAGGGGGGGAGAAGGTGGAGGAGAGAGAGGAGGGGCAGCAGGAAGGAAGAGTAAGAAACTTTGGAAGCAAAACCATTTCCATAAATTCATCATTTTGGATTATTGCTTGAGATGTAATACAGCTAAGAATAGAGCAGAAAGCACCACTGTCCCGCACTACTACCCAGCTCTCACAACAAAAACACAGTCTGTCTTGAGAAGATGATAGTCAGCATAAATCCCTGACAAGCCACAGAAATAAATGCGAATGGTACTATGCTTTTCATCCATAGCCCTGTCACTTCTGTCCTGGAAAGACAGACTCTGTAAGACACTGCATACCTTAACTGCATTCAAGTATTACCAGAAATTCCTTACTGTTGCTATACACAGATGGAAATTTTTGTCCTCTTTATTTGTATCTGTCCCAGGAATCTGGGACAGGAATTCCTAAAGTACCTTTGCTATAGAGATTACAGCCATTTCCAGAGCACCAGATGAAATGCACTGCAGCTTCTTTTCCTAACATCCCTGAGCACTATTGAATGCCAAAATTGTGTTCTTTATCTCTTATAACTTCTCTTAACAGGAATCTCTAGGCCACTTGTAGAGTTGCTTTCATTTAAACAGTTTACGCAAGGATACTCAGCCCAGAGTCACTGCATAAAAACAAAAATAAAAATTCAGTATTAATTACAATTTTCTACAGCATTTAAAGTACCTGAGCTGTTCTGCCTCACAGACCAATCTACTTATTACCTTTACTGAATAAAACCGAGCAATTTTAACAATACCACATTGTCCCAGTATGTATATATTCTTTTTAAATGTAAAGACAGTTGACAAGGAGAAACAAGAGTCTTCAAAATTCCTCCAAGGAATATTTGAAAAAAAAAAAAAAAGCCAAAATAAATTTTGTTTCGATGCCTTTTTACCTTTACTAATGGCAACAGAAAATTAAACATTCAACTTAAGGGTCGGAATCACAAACAGTATTTAATCTTATTTGTTATCAAATCTTGAGGTTGTACTGCTATTTTTTCTTTAAAATAACATAATAATTTGTTCATGTGGGAATCTTTATCAAAAATGTTAACGCTATGGAAAAAATCCTGGAAATATGAAACCTTTGTGTTTCAAAACCCCAAATGTAAGAAGGAAATTAAGTTTAGATTAGTTTTCTAACAGTTAGCTTTGTGGGCTTATCTCATAAGATTTTTGTTGTTGAAATTGCTTGTGTTGACTTACCAAGGTTCTTTAGAAATCAAAATAAGCAATGAAAGATATTTTTCAAAGTTAGGGTATGTGTGTAGTGTACCTCATTTCTTCACAGTCTTCAAATGCATCTTTTCATAATAATTTAAGTTCCTCTACATATGCATTCCTATTTCTTTTGAATTTTGGTCAGCGATACACATTGTGATCTTGTGAGATGGAAAGTAATGAGTTCTTCACAGACCATTAAGTTTTGACACCAGAGAGCTGGATACACAGCACACACAAAAAAGAGAAAATAACCTCCCAAACTTTTTGCGACAGAAACGATGTTCCATTTTCCAATCTCACTTTTTCAGACTTCACTTTTCATAAGGCAAAATTTTATACTGTCTTGCAACAGAAAAATTTTGCAATTTTTCCATTACATTTATTGCAAAAATGTAGAAAAAAGAAAAAAGTTTACATAAGTACCAATATTTTCATTTTCTTTCTCACTCTAAAAAACACTTCTGGAAAAGAAATGCATTATGCTTGCACTTTTTGGGAAACAGGAATAAAGAAGAATCAGTCAGGCAACCTTTTGTTTCCTTAATTTCAGCATGCAGTAACAGGGCTGAGTCAGGTGTCTAGAAATGAGGAATCCCTCTCATCTTGGGACAGGTTTCTTTATCAAACAAAAACTTGAGGCTAAAGAAACAACCTTACCTATAAGAGAAATCCTAGGGGATTGTCTGATCTGTATTGCACTGCATGTTGTTATACATAACTTCAGTCCTAATCAAATCTATGATCTTTATTAAGAATAGAAAAGCTATACTGAGACATCTTAATCTTACTAAAGGTGGAGAAGCTATAGGCAGCAGGTACATGAGAGCCAGGAGAGATTTTCCAACAAAAAAATACCAAAGAGGGAAAAATAGGAGTCTGAAGGTTTTACTAAATTTGGAAGGTTTTTATGGAATGAACTGGAAAAGCAGGAAGTTCAGCAGCTTGAGGCAGAGCCAAGGCTCACCACATTTGGAAAAGGTTGCCTGAGAAATCATGACTAGTTTTATGGAGAGACTTCTTTAAAGCTGTGTTTCTGTTGATGCTCTACCACCCCAGGGAGGTTTCATTGTGTCAGGCTTCTAAGCCCTTCAGGCCACCTTGTATAGATATGGTCATGAAGAAAACATCTGGATTTTACTTAAGTGATAATGCTTTGCATAAATATACAATGATGTAGAGAACAAGCAAAATCCTTTTTGTAGTGACTATGCAACATAGGTGTATAAAATATGTTATCAAGGAAATATCACATGTTACAAATCACCAGAGCTACACTGCAGATGTGATTAGCAGTCAAAAAAAGTACATGATAAAAAATATATTCCAGACATGACATTCTGGAATCCAAATCAGATGCACCACTAGCTCCTCTCCCTTTCTTACCATCCTCGATATATCCTCCCCTACCCCCCAGCTTCTTTTTCTGCCTTTGATTTTATGTTTGATTTGATGAAGAGTGCCATAGAGTCATTTTAAATGGTTAGGCTTTCTCTTTCAATATTTCTGTATTTTTTGGAAGCTTTCCAAGATGTTGTTCCCAGGAATTCTAGTCAGGTATAAAAATTTCAGGAGAGAGAAATCATACAGTATATAGAAGGAAAAATATTTTCTTTCAGCAGATCCTTGAAGCAACAGATGCATGCAGGTGAAGACAGAGCAAGGCTGTCCGGAAGCCCTGAGAATCCTACTTGCTGAAGAACATCTGAGAGTGGTGAAGGGGTGAGGGCCATGCCAACACCAGCTAAGCATGAATAAGGAGGACATGTTCTTCATGTAAGTGTTTTAAAGTAATGCTTTGCTGCAGGATTGCTCTTACACCAGCATACCCATGTAGTCCTATTTATCTTGTGTACCCACAGGAGCCTGAAGCTTATAGCTATTTTCTGTAAGTTTGTTCAGTTTCTCAAGTGGATTTTATTGCCAACAACATGCCTGAACTATTGCCTCTCCCCAACTAAACTAGTTTGGAACTGGATTCACTGTGCTTCAGTCACTGCTTTCTGCATGAGCCCTTAGAAACCCCACTGTGCAGAGCATGTGGAATACATCAGGGCTCTCTGTCAACTCTCATAGCTTTGCTGTCTCCAGCAGCTTCCTTGGCCTAAGGTATGTCCTAGAAGCGTAACTATTTCCAGTGAAATAAATCTGTTAAAAAATCCTACAAATTAAAAGGAAAGCTTGGCGTTTCTATCAAATCAAGTAACTTCATTGCCTTCCAATTCCTTCAGCAATCCAAAAATAAGCAAGGAAATAGAGAGTGACATTTGCATATCCCAGAAACATGAAAAAATACACCAACATAAGGATTAATCTGAGAAACTCCCAGTTAGCTCTTGTTTAAAAAAAGAGTCAGAAACTGCCAATTTGTTGAAATCTTGAACTTTTTAGGAGAAATCATGAATTTTGACAGAAAAATATTCCTGGGAGAAACTTCTCTGGCCCCAGCTCCTGGGGTTTGCTGGGGTTAAAGAAGATCAGTTTGCTGATCTGCTTTAACATTCACAATATTTCTCTAACTGGAACTCCTAGACTTCACTAAGAAACTTGCAGGATTTATTCTAGGAAAGTAGCAGATTTGTTTGATGCTCTGAAGGCACCTTGAAATACAAAATCTTCCTCTGACTCTGAATTGTTGTTCCACTTACAATACCTCAGAATATTTTCAGAAAACATTTAATTCATGTGAACACTCATGCCATTTGAATAGTTTTATTTCTACTATGGAACCTATTAGTTCAGTAAGGCTAAACAGAGTCTAAAATCAGAAATACCAAAGTCCTGATTAGCCTTAAAATCCCTTATGTGAAATTATATTGAATTGAACAAAACACATAAGCTCTTCAATATCTGTCATGCTTAATACAAGTGTTATGGAGAAGTTGCAAAACAAATCTGTAGGAAGAATTCTAAAAGTTTATTTCATGTTTCACAACAACAAGAAATCAAGAACCCCGCCAAAATAGCTACACATGTGAACAGCCTGACTAAAAAAGTTACAAAAAACTCCATCCAGAAATTCAGTATCTACCGACGAGTTTGCTTCATGACTGTGCCCAAAATTATGCACTTTACCTCATTCAGTACTAAAGGGAACTGCAAACCAGACCCTGAAGATCCTTCATGATCTGAGGAAGGTCATCATTGTTTATTGAAAGGTCTGTATTTTTGTATTGGCATAAAAAGTACTGTTGGACTTGAAGATGCTTTAATGAAATCTTGGCTCAAGTCACAGAGTCCAGGGTTAACTTATTACAAATTCTCATGAGAAGGGCTCTTATGAGATAAACAGCCATTTACTCCCCCCCCCCCCCCCCCCCCCCCAGATGGAATACAGGCTCTCTGGTTTCCTTTGCTTTCTGTTCCACCTATGTGGTTTTGTTTGTTTTGGTGCTACATATAGTGCAAGTTTCCCAGAGCTTCCTAACTTAATCAAGAATGTTAGCAGCCCAAGGGACAGAAGATGGCTTGTGCACTCTCTTCCCCACTCTCAAAACCAAGAAACAAAAAACCCCCACCAACATGTGGAAATTAACTTAGTTTTTAAGACATCCCGAACTGCTCCTGTATCTGATACTTAAATGGAAAATTGCGACAATTTGCTTTTACTAGAATCTGCTATTAATGTTTCATCTGGCACATCCTGGCAAAACTTTGAAACCTATGGATGAAAGCAGTGTCTCCATGAAAAGACACTTTCCTCATCAGACCCACAATAGCATGCACATGTACAACCACCTGTACAAGAGACCATTATTAGCTGTGCCTAAGAGTAGCAAACATGCTTTCCTAGGAGGATCAAGTTTACTTCTGGGCTCATTCATCTCTTAGAGGCAAGTCCCGAGATGTCTGTTCATTTTACAGAATGGTATCTTTTCATGCTCCCCATAAAGAAAAATGGTCTAGAAGGGAGTTCTAACTCCACACAAGGGGATGTTGTCTACAGATTCATGCATGTCATTGCATGAATCCACTACTACATCCAAAACAAATATGGTTGCACAGTTATGTTACGGCCAGAGCCAGTGCCACAGCAACTTATCCCAAGAACAGTGAGAAAAAGGAAGCTAATCCACATGGGGCTGCAGAAGCAGAGCGTTTGGGGACCATGCTATACACACAAATTTATCCTGATAAGGAAAACATGATCAGAAGCACACATAGTTGTGACTTTTTATTGAGAAAATTGTCTGTTTCTCTACTGTCTACAAAGAAAGCTGAAGAAAAAAAAAATGACAGCAAGCTCAGTTTTGAAACAGGAAAAAGGAATGGGAAGGCATAAACTAAAATCTGTATGATTATCAATTACCCACCAAGGGAACAAACCCAGAAGGTTCTCTTTAGTATTAACATTCCTATTAAAATATGCATTGTTCTTTTCGTATACAACATGATGTCATTTGAATTTTCTTCAAGAGTGTCACTGAGACATTATTTAATTACATAAGCAAGAACTTTAAATTCATAAGGGCTGTATTCCTACAATTATTTCCCAATGCAAGAGACAATATCCACTCTTTCTTCCTAATATGTAGCTATTAACATACAAGCAGCTATTTTGTAATCATTTAATTGATTGCATTTTATTCTGTTGCATCATTGTCTTGCACTGGTTAATAAAATTCACCATCCTTCAGATCATCTAGTCATGGATCTCAAATGAAGAATCAGAGAAATAAACCTTCATCCATCTGTATATTCGGCAAAGCTAAAAATGTTATTAATGTAACAATATGCAGAAAGTAAAATGTACAGAAATGACTGCATTATAGTCACTCACTTGAAGAGATTCCATTTATTCAAACAGAATCAAAAAAGGCTTTATAATCTTCAATGGGTAAAATTTACATTTTCACCAGTTAAGCAGTTTGCAAAAAAATGAGATTTTAACATTCCTAAAATTTTGAACATTTCATTTTCCAGATAAAGGACTTTTCTTAATATTTATTCACATAAGACCAATCCAATTACATTTTTAAATAAAATCCAATTTGCTGCAAGGTGATTGATTGGAACTATGAAACGCTTAAAAAGATGCACAGCCGGCTGACAGAAAAAAAAAAATGGGCACAGTTTTTGCTGCAACACTTAGCACAATAAAAACAAGTCTGCTCTGCCCCCCCCCCATGTCTATCCCAAGCGTTGCCTGTCTTAATACAAAAAACACACTACAAACACCTCCATCTTTAAGTGACGTTCATCAGTATGCACCAGCTTATTACCCTATAAATCCAGCAAGCACAGAATGCATCACCAAATTGCAGTACATTGCAAGTAGTTGAATGTGTACTTGGAGGAGATTTGCTTTGTTCTAATATATCCTGATAATGGGACAGAAGAGTCCAACAAAGGCAGGTTTGAATTCAGTAATAAGATCCCTGGTCTGTTAGGTGCCCACTGTATAATTTGTCTTTAGTTCCAGTGACAGATAATATTGCTGTGTGGCAAAAAATAGTGCAATTATTAGTTGCAAAGAGATCTTTTCAGTTTTATGAATAATCAGCAACAGACTTCTGCAACAGCTCAGGATGATGGTGGTTATCAATACAATCAGATCACACTGGATGAAGACATTTCACTAGCTAACTTCAGTAATACTATAACTATCATAATATTAATATTTTCTGATATGATTTGCTCTACCTGAAGTCATACATCCCAGATAAAAAGTAATCGCAAGGCAATCTCAGCTTCATTTAAGAGTTGGGGTAGGGCAAAAGAGAAGTGTGTTCCAGAGAACAATTACAGATAGTGCCCAGAGCAAAGTTAAAAGGCTCTAAAAAGGAATTACAAGAAAATCGTAAAATTTTATCATTTATTTTCAGGCTGTCTATTGATACTCATGTGAGACCTTTTTCAGCATATTCTCTGATCAGAAATCATTTTAAGGTGAATCAGCCACTTTATTCCTCCGTAAAAGAAACAAAACTCTTGGAGAGAGGAGAAGGGGAAGAAAAAAAAATAACGGAGGCATTGCAACATTGTTCCACTTATTTAATACACACTCAATTTGGTGACAATAAAAAGAGCAATAGCTTCCCAAACCTCACTTTTTCAGGGTAAGCTGAAGGCAACAAGAAAGAGTTGCAAACCAGACAGGCACAGAAGGACATACAAGTATCTAGATAGATAAATAAAAGAGGTTGAGAAAAGGAAATTTAGTGGTGGTACTCGCTTCCAGCAAAAGCCTGCAAATATAAATAGAATCAAATCAGTGAAAGAAAAATGCAGAACACCTCCATTTGCAAAATCAAGCACTGGGTGAGTTAGTCTAAACAGAGGAAAGCCAGCAGCACTGGAACAGTGTCTTGCGCAGGGGTTCACTTCAAAATGTGTCATGCAAGACAGCCCTTTCCATCTCTTCCACCCATATCTATCAGAAGTGGCAATGAGATTACACAAGAATAATACATGTTCTCTGCTCCATTAAGTCACAGCAATACGCAGATGATTATTTAAAGTTAAAATATTCTAATACCAGTTGGAAGCCATGGTAATATCTTGGTTTCAGTATCAGCTACTGATTAAACTTCAGGAATATTCTCACCCCAGAAGTCCCAAGGGCAACTGATTTTATCATGGGAGGGGGGAATCTGACTGTATGCCCTGAACTCCAACACAGAACAGAGTATTTCTTTCAGAATCACATTAGCTAAAGAGGAACAGAAGACTGCATATTTTAGCTTAATCAGATAACTATGAATTACTGAATGGAATTTAATATAGTTTTAAATGCTGTTAGAGCTCCAAAAAAATAAAGTCACCCTAGCTTCATACATTTTTTAATTTATTCTGTATTTATGATCTCCCCAGAATAGAAAACAGAGACATGTTGTTCTGGTTTAGTGGCCAGCCCAGCCAAAACCATGACATGTGTACACATATATGTATGGTTTTCTTCCTGCATGTACAAGCTCAACAATAGAGCCAAAAACCATATTTGATTCTTATTTCCTTCAGTATCAACAGCAGGTGTAAACTTCTGGAAAACAACTTATTGCCCTAAGTTTTAGCTCTCCAACAGAGCTACCTTTAACATGTACCTTGCTGTTCCCATGGCCTTCTATTTTGCTGGCAGTAAACTGCCACAGCATTACTAAGCATATAATTTGAAGCCGTTACAGTTTTATCAAGTAGACTTTCTATTAAAACACTATTAACAGTTGAACCGGTAAACATGATCACTAAGGCCACTATAGTTCACCTTACCCAAGGTCTATTTATGCAGAGCTAAGAGTCATATTTTTATTTTTAATTACCATTAGGATATATAGATTGAGAGGACAACTGCATTATCTGACTTACCAGGTTTTCAGAAGAATTCTCCTCTTTCCAAGATGCATCTTTTGTACCACAATGCTTGCATCTAATTATAACAAAAATCTTCTTTTATTAGGTCATAGAGAAAAACCTATGGGAAAGCATAAAAATCCTATTGTTCTTTTAACAGTAAGGCTTCTGCAGCTACACAGCTGCTGAAATACCCATTTCTTGCTGCTGCTCCACCCATGGCCTTTTTGGTTTTTGTTTGGTTTTTTTTTTTTAATGCCATGGGACTCATAACAATTTTCAATAATATCAAAAATTGAAGTCATCAGACCTTTTCTCTACAGTAAGTCTCAAAACATAGGATGTGACTTACAGAGAGAGGAGACTAAATCTCTAGAATTCCCCCCACACACACAGAGTTTAATTCCATATTATTCTACTGGACCCTTACATGTAAATACATTCTTTTCTGTATTTCATGGAGGAAATCATTGAAAACATATTTATTTCCACACCATGATTAAAAGGATACAGAAACAACATTGCACTTGTCCTACAGACTACTTAGCCTAGACTTAATACCTTCCATACACAGACTACAGAAACATATCATATAGAAACTTGATTGGTATTTACTCAACACAGTTGCGGCACCTGAGTGATGAAAGCCAAGGTGAATTACTCAGGTTCACTCAGAGAAGCACTGGCATCCACTTTACAATATATTGACAACAGCATTCAGAAGAAAGAAATTCAAAAATATTTAAAAGACTTTTTAAAAAAGGCACTGGAATAATCTTCCTCCTGTATATAGAGGTGTTATACTCCTGAGCTGAATGGTACAACACTCAAAGGAAACTAAATAAAGACCTATAAAAACTTAAAAACTTTTGTGTACAAACAGTGTCACAAGTTATTAGGCTTGTTACCATAGCTATCAATGCTAGCGATAAGAATTGCATCATCTTTCGCATAGAATTCCAATTTTTCAAATTAAGACCTCCCAGGGTCTTCAAACATAACAGGAAAACCTCTTTCTCTGCCTAATACAGGTAACTTCATTTATGGAATGTATTGTATACTATCTTAAAACACTGTACTCTTGAAAATACATTTGCTTCTTGTTACAATATTGCAGCTTTAGTGAGCTACCAGGCCCCATCATATTGCACTATAACTGTTATTAACTGCTCAGAAAGAGACGGAAAGCAATGAAAATCTGGTATATAAAATATTCTATTTGTAACTGAAGAGATGTTATTTAATTACTAGAAATATAAGGGAATTATAATTAAATTAGGACATTCTTCAGGGTGAGAATATAGTATCACAGAGGAGATCATGTTTTAACATCATAATAAATCAGAATCTATTCTGTCATTTTGAATTAAAATTGATAGTCTTTTTATTAACTCCTATATCTCTCATAGTGCTGAGAGTTATTGCTGGTGCATCAATGTAGAAGTTTTATTAAAGGTGAAAGTGTGTGAATATTAAAAATCTGATTTTGATTTCTGAAACATAATTAAATCATTCCCCTGCTAAAAAATTTATCAGAGAACTGCATGTAGATAAAAGAGATTATAGTGATGAAAAAACAAAATCATCTTTTATACGCTACCAACACATACAGTAGTTCTGTTTTAACACGTTTCAGTCAGCAACTACCTCCTCTCTCTGTTTACTTTTCATAAAGTTCTTTTAAAAATCTGTAGTATTCTTAAATGGAGGGAGGGGAGGGCAGACCCTCCATAAGATGATGCACAGCTTCTTCCTTGCAAAATTAAAAAGAAAAGGCAAACCACTATTATTCCATATCTGCCTTCATTAGTCAAATTCTTTCCTCCTTCTTAAGTGATCACTCCTGGCCTACTGATGGGAAAGGGTTTTAATGCACAATCATTTGCTTTTGCCTACATCCTTGGGCTCAATTTCTCCATTATCACATTAATGTAGGTTAAGATTTGCATTGCAGAGGAGATAATGCAACGAACAGAGAAATCTGGATGGTTAATGACTTCTCCTTAATATGCAGGCTATTCTTTACATTAGAGACAAACATTGGTATTTCACTTAGTAAAAGCGTGACAAGATATAAGATGATTTAAGTCTAATACACCAACACAAATCCTTCTTGCTGTTAATCATGCAACATTTTAATGTCTTACCCATTTTCACATTGGTAGGTCAGCAGTGCAGTGAGATCAGCTGCAGGCAACTAGTATTTGCAATCAGCCCTGATATCTTTCCTGCTGCTACAAATGTGTCTAAATACCCTCAAAAAGGGTGGTAGGTCCCTCTTATTAAAATATTACAGTAGATCCAGCAGAAAATATTCCATAGATCTCATTGATCTAAATCTAACATTTGCTTAACAAAGGATACACTAGTTTATTAGTTAAACAAATTACAGGTTTATGCCTTTTCTGTCTCATGTTTGAAGAAAAATGCTCACAACAGAACTAGCAACACCACTGGCCATCATTCATTTTGAGATATGAACTGTCAAAGACAGACTTTTTTTTAAATGGACACAGATTACCATTAACATCGAAAGACTCTTCACTGTAATTTCAATAGCTACAGGAGTAAAACAGCTGCTGAAGATACTCGGTCTCGGCCCACCACTCTAAATTCAGCAGAGATTCCCTCCCTTTCAATAGGACTCATTGTGTAAAAAAAAATATCGGACATACATATTATGAGAAACCAGGTTCAGTCTCTGCAAGGAGCAAAGAACATGCAGCATTTTCTGAAAAGTTTGTTCCTTTAAAACACTGTTTAACTGGACACATGGGATGAAAGCAAACTAAACATGTTCACTAAACATCTGTGAATTTTTTTCCCTTGGGTCTATAAAGGCTCAGTACCATGAAAATTCTTACTCAGTCCCAATCTCAACTAAACTCCTGCTAGTACAAGGAATGGTTTGGGGCCTGATGAATCTTCAGTATAGAGATGAAGCTAATATCTTTGTCAATTACCTCCACTGAAGTTTTCCCTAATGGCTTTTATTAGCCTAAAGGAGGCTAGGAGTAGCCTAAAGCTACTCCACAAAAGGACTCTTAAAACAAAAAGTGCATATCTACACTTGTTCATCCACCAGCCTGGTTACAGCTAGGTTAACAACTCTGCTCACAGCAAAATGGTCGTCCTCCACCAACTCTTTAACAGCTAATTTGGTCCAATTTATAGAGAAAGCAATTGCCTATTGGCAGGATTATTCATAGGAATATACATCGGACTTCCCAAACATATGCAGAGTACCATACTGAAAACTGTGAAGCTCAGTGCTGCCAGATTGCTAGCTTCCATCTCAGAGCACAGCAACATGAATAAGACAGTGTAGGAAGCCTGCTGTTATTGCTATTGCATATTGTTCTTGAATAAATAGATACCATTATATTTCCAATAACATAAACCTTACATCTTTTATGAGGTAGAACACAAATGAAAAAAGACATCTCTCTCCTGTCCAAGTAAAGTGGAATTACTCAAAGATTGGCATAGTATTTTGATAGGACCATTTCCTCCCAAGATATTTTTTTAAATTCATCTGAACTGCAGCATAGTGTCTTCAAAGTTCTCCATTTCATGTTGGAACATGACCCATCCTAAACCATATTTGCCACATAACTTGAGGGCACATACCAGGTTAAGTCAGAAAGAGTATTTAATCTAAATTAAAGCATTATTAGTCCTTTTTTCTGGCAAAATTGTACAATGTCTGGCTTTAGTGTGACTCATATACACAGCACTCTGCAGCCCATGCTTTACTGTTGCAGCTAATAACATAGCTGCAATGCCTTGGATGGGACTGTACTAAGGACAGGAAAGAGAACTCTTCTCTACTGTTACACACTAGGCAATGGCCCAAAGAGCCCCATATATAACGAAAATGTGGTGGGGTTTTTTTAAATACAGTGGATTAGAAATGAAAATGCTCCTGTGCTATAGGATCACTGTCTTCAGGATGGAGAAATATTGACTAAATAACCCTTATTACCTCTCTCACACAGATTATTTGATTCTAAGCATTTCCTGCTCCAAGTGTCAGCTTTTGATATTGCAAAACAAATTGGTTCCTTCAGACTCTACTATAGCGTAGGAAATTGAACTGATTTGAGATAAAGCCATTAAAAGTCTGAATGGAAAGATTTGCATAATGTCAAATACTGATATAAATGGCATGATTTATACAGCCTAGGCAAAAAATGTCTAAGGCAGACCAGTCAACAGCTAGATAGAAAAAAGCTTTTATGAATTGGCTATTGTTATTAACTCTAATGGTGGATCATGAAGGACATTGTCACATATGACTGTTTGTGTTTCACCCTCATCCCATGGTGAGAAAAGAAAAAACACCACACCAGTAATATTATTTCAAAACTCTCTGTTCCAATTTAGGCTTCACTATATCTGTCCAAACACTGGTTCTGCAGCACCTTTAAAATGGTTTTCAAAGGTGGCAGTTTCTCACTGGTTTAAAAGACTTCATCATCACAAACCATTATAAACTCTTCTGATAAAAGCTGTGCTGAGAGAGAAATGGGACAAGTCTTGAACTTACAGAGAAATGAAGAAGAGAAATGAAGAGGAACTTAAGGTGAACTTCAGTCTTGTCACTTGTGGCTGGTAGGTTTATACAGCAATTAGTAATATGGCTGCAATAGCATTGATCTGTGAGTTATGTGGAGAGTTCAAGGTTTTTTTCCATAAAGTTCCTTTATTCATACCTAAAAGAAAATTTAATTTTATACTGAAGGACAACAATATCAGCTGTTTAATTTAAAACTTTCACATTTACCTCAATTACCAACCTATAACTTCACAAGTAATAAAACAAAGAGATGAATGGCTTCTTAATTAAAAGATAATTTAGGATGGAGTAGATATAATCTCTACACATGGAAATGTTTGGACCTATGTCACCCAATGACTGTAAATCCACATGGCTTTTGTGATATAAAACTTCTCTGAAAATTCTTGGGCTGAGGTACTGCTGCCCTCACTTTCCATAAGTAACATTAGGGGGTCACAACTGGCTTACATAAAGATTATATAGATAATAATTAACAAATAAAGGACAGCATAAAATGTAGCAATAAACTTGTCAAATGTGGAAGCTCAAACTTGTGTGTTTTGTTTGAAAAGCAGGGATATCTGAGAAATAATTAAGAACTAAATTGCAAAGTCATCATATACAAGAAAGGCATCAGATTCTTCTTTTATATCCACTGCCTAAGCTGAGAAGAAAACCCACACGCTTTAGGGCACAGCCTCAGCTGTAGTAAAACAATATAGCTAGTGGGGCACCAAAATAGATCTAACGTCATTATTATTTTTCCCCATTGAGGACTTTGAATCCTCAAAACTCAGCCCTCTGTGCTTCCCACCAGTAAGAGGCTTCCCACCAGTGCTCTATGCAGTATTCACAGCACCAAACATGCACCTATCATTAAATTCCAGAAGTTCTTTCAGCCCACAAGTGACTTCTGCAAGTGAGACAGGAGTGTGCAGGGCTTCCTTGAGTCTAAAGGTCTTTTGAAAGACTTCTGTCAGCTGAGGACTCTGCTGAGAAAGGATCTCTCTCCAACTGGTAAGGAAGCACGTCTGCACAAAGAGTTTCTGAACCCATACTAACAATTAATGTCCACCTTAACTTTTTTGAGAATTTCCCAGTTTCTGAAGGTCCAACGAAAATTATGTATTGAAGACAGCAAAGTGAAGATCATGGGGGCTACAGAGAGAGCAGTAGTTCCTGCACTTCCCAAGTCTTCTCTGCCTCCAGACCAGCAGAACAGTCCAGCAAATCTCTTGCTCCACTCAGGACTGAGTGGAAAACAAAACTGCTTCGGAGTGAGCATCAGCTCCTTTTTTAATTGGTGCCATTTGTTAGTATGGTTACAATAAGGGTTGCATTTGACCACATGGCTTTAAATTGCTAAGCTTTTTCTTTTGAAAAATAACGCTGTAATGTTTACCAAGAGCTGCAAAAAATATAACTCAATTTTTAAATAAAAGTCAACTTCATGGATTTCTTCAGTATTTTCCTCATATAACAATTAAACGAGAAAAGTGCTTGCATCTTTAAGCAAACTGCTGCGGGGGAGGAAGGAAGAGGAATTCATGTAAACACTCTTTGAATGTTAATTCCAGAGTTTAATTGTAGCTCACTGCAAGCCTATTAAACCCTGACTAAGTGCACCTGACAGACTGACAACAGCATAATGCTAATGCATGCCAGGGAAGAGCAGTAATTAGCTTCTTTAAAAGGGTGAAATTTGGGGAAAACTGCTAACAGAACAAAAGAAAATGGGGGGAGGGAGAAGGAAAGGAGTGATAACTTTTTTCCCCCACGGTTACACCTTTTTACATCTTATGCAAATCTCTCTGCAGAGTTCAGGAAACTATCAGGACTCTGCCATGAAAACTTATGTAATAGCAAAAAAAATCCCAAGACTACTGAGGAACAGACAAGGGCTGCTTATCTTTTCGGTCTTTATTTCCTGTGTGAACAGACTAAGGTAACACTGAAAACAATGTTAAAAAAGGACCTGGAAAGAAGATGACTTGCTAGTCTGATATTTCTGCCAATTCCATAGATCTGGAAACTTAGTGAATAATCTTATGCAGTGTAGTCTTTCTTTCCTGCATACATCAACAGAAAGAACTCCTCCAAGCAGAATGAGAAGGAAGCAGAATTACTTCATGTCAATCAATAAATATCTCATAGTAGGTCATCTCTTCTCTCTGAATCATTGCATTACATTTCACTGGATGTCCAAGTTAAAAGCCAACATTGTGCTTTACAGTATAAGCTGATTTGTTTAATTCTAAATGAAGATCCAATCACTTTTCCTAGATAATGCTCCAGAGACTTAGAGTACAAAAACCTCTGGATGGTTAAGTTTTAAAACTACACTGAAATACGTCACGTACATTACATCCAGCCTACTGTAACATTGAAAACATGGTAAATTTCAGAAGCAGTCTTACCTAATCTTGTTAGCTTAAATCATAAATTTCACTAAAAATTTTCACTCTACCTTTTCACTCCAAAGCATGAACAGAGAATCTAGTGTTATACATCTGTCATTTCTTTCAGACTGTCAACTGCAGCCTCATCTTTAATGGATATATTCTCAGGCTGTTTAACAATAACTAACAAATAACAATCTTACAAAAATCCACACCACTTCTGAGATTCCAAATACAATAAAACCTCTTGGTGCTAAGACCATTTAAGGCTACAAACATTCTTTCTCAAAGCAGTATGGCAGTGGTCTAACAAAGGGATCATTCTATTTAGACCTAAAGCTGTGACAGAAATATGTGGCAGTGAAGGAACTCCCACAAGTTAACAAGCTGAGACCATACTTTGAAAATGAGGCCAATAAGAACACCACTTCTCTTCCACTTACAGCAACATTTCATTAAGACCAAGGAGCAAATTTATGAAAAGCAGATCCACTTAAACCGCAGTGGACTGATTTCAAGCTGTATTTTCTGTTTTCATACATCTGCTTCCTTGTTTAGCTACCTCTGTGGCATAAGCTTAAACAATATTTAAAATAAAACTAAAGAAGTTAGACTTCACAAACATTTCTATTTTTATTAAGCTTGTTGCTAATTCCTGCGCATATCAAAGCAAACTGCCTACGGTACTGTGGTTTTTCAAGTTATTGGTCTTGCAGACCGTTGCTGGTTCCCAGGCCCTTCATCTCAGAAACAAAATGATGGCAATTAGCTCCCACTCCTTTGGAAGAGAATTTTGTGCACCTGGTGGGAGACCATCTCATAAATGGCTGCCCCAGGAAAGGGGCAAAGTCCAAGAATTAAAGTGCCTCAGTGGCAGTAACTGCACAAGCTGTTCCATTGGCTCTGTGCTTGCTCTTTGTTAGAAACGACCTTGCAAAGGTAGAGAAGGCAGCTGGAGAACCCAAAAAATAAAAAATACTAAGGAAACAATTGAAGACTGAGACTGTGTTCTAGGAGAGGGAATCCTGAAGGCCCATGAAAGAGTGTCTCTGTTTTTATAATTTCCTAGTCTACCTGATCTTATTTCAGTTTACTGTAGGGTACAAAATTTGACATCAGAATATCAGTTCTTGATTTGTGATTTCTCGCATCAGTGGATAATACATTTGGAGCTTTATGTGACACATACTGCATATTAAAAGACATTAGGGTTTTTCGTGGAACCATATACCTCTCATGTAGGCTGGCAGTAAAGCACGGCTGTAAGCAGGAACCTAGAGCATTTACACTGCCTATTGTTTTTATGAAGAAATTTCCTCTAAGACTGATCCTTTTACTGTTGGACTCAGTTTGTGTTTTTAAGGACACACTGAAAATTGGAAGCATTTGTTCACAGCACCCTCTGTCCCCGAGTCTGGATCCCTTCCATCATCTTGGATTCCTTGCAGGGGGCTGTGGTAATTCATTTGATTATGCCAGCTTCCTCACCGTGTTACCATGTGTCCATGTTAGAGTAGTCACTCCGCAAGCCTGTGGCTTCTCTCACACCTTTCCCAGTTATCATTTGAGCCATGTGGCAAATTGGCACATAAGTGAGAGATTAAGCATTGGGGAAATCTAACAGTGCCAAGTACTCTTTGACGTACCTCACTCTTGTAACAAATGTGTGTGCAACTGGCCTCAGGGAACTGAAATGTGCAGACTTGGAACAGGCAGAGAAATTTCAAGTGGGGTGGCAAGGCTGCCCACTGCTCCTTTTGTTCCTTGCTGTTATTCCTTGGCATTATTACCATAATCCTCACCAGATAGCAGCATGCAGTGCCCCATCCAAAGAGCCACTAACCAGCTTCTATTTGTCAGAGCTAGAGGGTCTTGTCAGCAGGGGCACCTAATACATCCTAATAGTATCTTTGCAGTAAATTACAGATCACCGCAGCAGACACAGCCATCCTGCTAGATTTGTGAACAGAACTCCTGATCAAGTCAGCTGACTTTCACCCACCATGTGCTGTAATCTCACTCAAATCGCCAAGCTGAAAAGTCTCACAATCCCTCATTTCTATTTTATTTTCCCATGATACCTGGGAGGACTGCCAGGGAAATCTAGCCATATTACTAGAATTGTACAGGAAGAGCACTGAGGAGTACTGCAATTCTCCAAAACATGTCTAAGAACAACATGTTATAGTTTTCTGAGTGTGAAGAACTTGGGAGGCTTCACCTTTTCTGTTGAAGAATTCTCCCATTTCCTTTTAAATAAGCAGATGCCTTTAAATAAACCAACTTCTAGTCTTAATTTTGTAATAACACAAATCTCTTGACAGGGTTTCTCGTATACAGTACCTATTTATTCAACTTTGTACTTTAAAGACCAGGGAAGCATACTTTAAAAAAAGAAAAAAAAAAAAAAAGGAAAAAGGATACCAATCAGAAAGTGAAGGTTATGATTCTTTTCAAGCATGAACGTTAGTTTCTGATACAGCAAAGTATGATATTCTCCAGAGACAACAGACAAGATGGTTGACTATAAATTATTCAGTTTTGGGGAAGATATCTTTTAGAATCCTTTAATGAGCTCTAGCTTTCTTTTAATATCTTTATAACGCTCTGGTGCAATTTGTAGACGATACTATATCAGAAAGAGTTGTGAACATCAGTCAGAGCTGAGAAATGTTAGTGACAGAGCCAGAGGCACTAGTGGGCAGAAAATGACAGCATGAGTTTCAATTTAGAAAAATGCACATTAAAACCACCTAGGGGAGATAGGAATCAACATGTGGCCAGATATTCACTAAATGGAAGAAATCAAGGAAATACTAACAACAAAAGAGAAGTGCAGGCAATAGATACTGCAATGTTGCAGCAAGACCAATAAATAGCACAGGCTTAGCCCACTTACAGACTAAAATCCATGAAGACAACACATCACGGAGTGCAGAAATGACTGACCTATGGTCAAGTTTTTAGTGTGAATACACTATAAAGAATTAATTCAGTGCGGGATATAATGTTAGCTGTAAGACTGAGAAATTTCAGTGAGTTAAGAAAAGACTAGAAGAACAGATTAGAGCATGAAAGAACAGATTTATGATGGAAAATTTATAGAATTAAATATTTATTAACCTGGCTAGCTGAAAATTGAGACAGGATGAGAAGAAGTACCTGAAAGGGTTTTAACAATGAAAATAAAAGATTAATTACACATGTCTGTATCTGCAGTATGCTGGTGTGTGGGATTAAGTTCTAGTGCAAGTTTTAAATACTGAGCTCTAGACTGCTACTCAGTGGGGCAATAAGAGCAGCACTGTGAAATGAATGGTCTTACAGGAAGGAAAACATGATTCCCAGTGTATGGAAAGTTTAAAACTATTCTTGAGAAAATTCTGGCAACGAGTCATTCTACAGGCACACCAACATATTTAGTAGAGCTTTGCTAATTTGTAGTGCACTCTGGAGACCGCGCTGTGGTATACCAATTACTATGTTATGATATGGTTCTATAGATCATATGGGACTGGCATTCGCTTAAATAAGACCAATGACAGTAGCCTTAATGTGCAGTGATGATTCCAAGTCAGGGAAGTGCTCAAAACAATAAATCAATTTGCCTGCTCAGAGATGAATATAATAAACATTGCTGAAATTACACCAGTTAAACTATTACTTGCTCTAACCTACAATTGTACAAACCTTAACTTCCTTAAGGTATAAGCTGACAATATTATTCTGAAACATGAAGAAAACCCCTGACAATTTTCTCTATACAACAGAATAACCCAATGAGGCATGAAAAATAAACACATTAGCAGCAACTGAAAAGCATGCTTTCATTCAGAGCTGGGTGAATCCTGTAGTGGCAAATTCTAACCAGCACAAGTAATTAAGTAATTATGAGCAAAGGAAAGAAGATTGCAAGGTCGTAGAAGGGAAGGAAAAAAATAAATATATGATGTTTGGAGAAAATTCCAATCTTTTCATTTCTTGTTTTGTTTCACCCTCCAGGGAGCACCTACACTTGCTTTGCTGATGCTGACCGTATCTCTTTGTATTGTATTCATCAATTACTTATATAAAAAAATATGGTGCGATACCTACTTCAGCTATATAAATTGAAAATGATTGGGACCTTAATTCAATCACTTGTGAAATCTCACTAAAATTCTTGTCCCTTTATATTTAGAGGTTTTCATCAGTCTAATCAGAGTATTTTTTTGCATGTTTCACAGCTTCAAATGTACCTATTCATATAGGGTGTAGGTGGGGAAGTACTGCTTTTATTCACTATTTATAAGTAGTAATAAAGCCACAGACAGACCCAAAGATTACATGGGCTGCTCTGGCAGAGGAGTGAAGCAGGTCCTATTACTCTCAGGACAATGACTCACCCAAGGGACAGGGACAGTGGGCAGAGTTTCTGTAAGGGAAGCAATGGAAGTTCTCCTTAACTCCCATGGTTGCGGTTCCCATCTCATACCTCAAAAAACATCTTACATCTTCAGTCCTACTCTGAGTGATTTTACTTTACCTCATCTCAGTCCCTTCCATATTCCCCAAATTCAACACCATCTCTATAGTCTGGGGTGGAGGGTTAGTCCCTTCCTGCTCAAAATTAATTCTGTGGAAGTATGCAGAGCAAACTCCTGTAAGAAAGGAGACTTTAGTCATGTCCAAACATGGTAAGTTTCTCCATAATCATATGCAAATAGGATCTCAACATTTCCCTGTTTCCAAAAGAAGACACATCAGATCAGAGCATCTGATTAGCCCACCTGTAGCTGAGAGAAAGCAGCTGTGTACACAGTGTCATCTGAAACCTCTCTGGCAAGGAGATTACTTAGTGCTGTCCATATACCTATCAACCCCAGCAAACAGTGTAAATATAACGCAACTACATATTTATATCTCCTGTGTTAAATCTTTAATCAACTGACAGCAAAGCTAGGAAAGCTAAATATTCCATGAAAGTTTCATCAGACATGTAATTAAATGTACCAAGGCTGCTCAACTTAAACATTTCTGATATTACACTCCAATATTTCGCATTTTCAGTCAAACTTAGTAGATTTCTGTGGTAATCAGATGTACATTATCAAAGTAGAAAACATATGACATTGACTTTCTAAGCGTCAGATGAGAATCCACTGCATTTACACATATATCTTGGAGAGAATATTCTAAAATAGTTTGGTTTGTTAAAAAAATCTATCAAAGACAGATATTTGCCTAAGATTTACAAAAAAATTCTGGGAGACTTAAATGCATTATCTGAGAAAAGCAATGAGTCCTGATGTTATCTTCAGAAAGATTTCTTTTTCTGCTAAGAATTACTACTCTTAGCAGAAACTCTCTCATAATTCTCATAACGTTAGCAGTTGCAAGTAACAAGTCATCTTAATGAGATATAAAGCCTACTTCTGATTATTTTCCTCACCATACATGGGATAAATAATGTCCCAGGTTGTAATTTCCATTTTTTAAAGGCTCCCCATAGACATATTTCTCATCCATCTGTTCTTTGTGCCCAATGTAAATGGATGTCTGCACCATGCCCTACCTGCTGGGGTGAGGCAGACAGCTATCCTTGGCTTTATGGCACCAAGCTTGCCTCTCAAGAGAGGTGTTTTTCAAGAAATTAATGACTGAGAAGACTATCACAGAAAGCTTTAAAATCATTAACAATATAGAGAAATTGAGGGGGAAAATGAATATTTACTATTTCTCATCATATAAGATATGTAGGCAAATCAGTGTTGTTATGAGGCAGTTGGCTAAAACAAACAAAGAAAGTACAAAACAAGAATATTTTAAAACTTCCTATTCAGATAGCACCAAGACCCAAGTCTAAATTGATCCAAAACGGAAGGAGAGGAATTAATGGAAAATACATTCAACAGTACCCATAAAAACAATGATTCACATGCAGCCTCTCATTTGAGATATCCTAAAATTATTTCCCAGAAGGTAGAAAGATATACCAAACTCAGGTTTTTCTATACAAGCGTTATTTCTTACCTCCACAGTTTGTTAATACAAGCAGGATGTTCAGCCAGGAGAACTTTTAATCAATCCAGTATCCCAGATTATCTGCTTTTGGTTTTTTGTTGTTTGGTTGGTTTTGTTTTGTTTTGTTTTGTTTTCTAATCTCCCCTTCCCCTTTCCCCCCCTCCCCTATTCTATGCTTGAAAAGGAAATATATTGCTTTAGAAAGACTTGCTTTAATGAAAACTTCACTATCATTGCACTACCTCTGAAAAAACCCCACCTCTATGCTGGGAGTTAAAGTCTTTTGCTGTACAAATACAAAACTACCAGTTAACAAAGAGAGTCACTATATTCAGCCTGGTTTTGACCAGCTTTACTAATAGTGTTTCACTGATGTTTGCCCTTTGTGCGCCAATGAGCTATTAATTTACCTAGTCACACAGGACCACATTAACTACATTTTCCACACCTGAATTCGCATCTGAATCCAATTCAGAACTACATTACTATTTCCAGACCTTCTCTATCTCTTGTTGCTTCCTCTTAAATTTGACTGCATCTACCCAGTTCTCCTTTGATGCACCATCTTTCTCCTTTATTATCACCCTCTCCACTTTTACCAAGTGGAATTCGGTTTATGCTGAATATCTTGAAATCATCCATTTCCCAAGTACAGTCATCTCCTCCCTTATGCTTTCAGCCTATTGTTCCTCTGCTTAAATGATATTTGGTCATTAGATACCTCAATCTACTGAGGATAAGAAGTGCAAAGAATATTAATTCAGCAGAAATAATCATCATATAAATCTAGTTGTCATTTGATAAAAAAAACAACCTGAAAATAAAAAAGAGCTGAAAATGCCCTATGTTTGTTGGCGATACAGTGACAGGATATAGTAGGATAAATACTAATTTATTTATTAGTTTGAATTTAATTAAATTATTCAGTAATTTATTAATTTGAATTATTCAATCTACAGTCAGGAATTATTTTTGAGGAATACAATTTTTAAATTACCATTTTTAAAATTACCATATATGTGCATGGTTAAGTGATATTAAAATGACAACACATCCTTTTTAAAACAAACATTTTAGTTTTTTGCCTAACACTAAAAATAGTGCTCCTTCATATAGGGAGCCATAAAAAAAACCCCAAACTATGTGTTCCCATTAACTGCAGATGCTGCTAGGTTAGTACCATCAAAACAAGAAATAAACATGTTAGTGTTGCTAGACAACCACTTCTCTTTATAACCCTACTCATGACTCAAACTGTAAGAGCAAAGAGGAAAATTTACTGCCATGTTTTAGGAACCTCTTCAGTTATATTTATGGTGTAATGATTTTTCTAGTTTTTTTAAATAAAAAGACTCATGGTTGTCTTAACTTGCACCCCATATTTGGTGTTTACTGATAAGAAAATTACACATAAGGTTTCTGTGCTTAATTTTATTACAGTATTAAATTGATGAAATATAATTGTAAAAGTATTGGGCTGAAAAGTAAGTTTAAATATATTTTTACTAAAATATATGTATGGGACTTTTAAACATGTTTATTCTGTATCTACCTATGTTATTTCCAATTAACCAGCTGATAATGAACTACTGTGGTTTTTTCCCAGTAGCTTCTTTTAATAGGGAAGCACGATGAATTCATAGATAAACAGCAACCCTGATGTTCTTCTAGGTCATATTATCTATACCTAGCTCCCCCAATGAAAACCCTGTTAATTGAGAAACTAAGTACCCAAGAGCTGAGAAATCTGAAAACTCCATTATAATAATCTTAACTCATTCCTGCTTGGGCAAAAATGCTACTGGTACTATATATTTTCTAATTATATAAACAATGGTAAATATATCAAGTAAACATGTGGTCATCTCAGGAAGAAAATGTTATACATTCTATATACAAAAGATGTAAGTGCAGATATTTTGATCTGTAGTATGACACAATGTGAACTTATATTTACATCCTCAATGCTTAAAGATTATTTAGTGTATCTGAACAAATGGAAAATCATCATTAAAACTTATCTTAATGTTTCCTCATTTTTCCATATTAATCCAGAAAAGAATCTTCAGATAAATCAATTATGTATTTACAACAAAGCTGTAAAAATCTTTCTTTCATCATTGCTGAAAATGGTCTAGAATTATCATTTTCAATTCAGTCTCCACTCAGTAAACACAGATGCATCTGAAAAAGGCACCCTAGCTCACTTTAAACAATTTGTTTCCCTCTCCTCCTTCCAGATTTACATATATCGATAACTACAGATACTGAAAAAAATATACTAATGCTCCCTCTCTCCCATATGTACACAGAATCAAAATATTTATTTATGTAGCTCAAACGCTAATGTAGTCCAAACACACTTTGGAAAAATAGATTAAGCAATGGATTTGAAATCAGGCAACGTACACTTACTCAGTCAAGCCCATAATGAAAGGAAAAGGCAGAATGTATTTATAAAGTTTCCAATGAAGTATCTTTCTCACTGGAGAGGTTTCTCTCTCATATTAAATATATGATTTGGAATGAACATGTTAATTTAACAACTTAACATTTTAATAGCATAGTTTTTTCTATTGCATTCATATTTTTGACATGAAAAGTAAGAGAAGCTATATGAACTATCAGAGATAGGATTTCCTTCTACCAACTCTTAGAAAAGTCAGTCCACAACAGAGGAACTTTCTGTTTGCTCATTAGATTCTTTCTTTTCTTTCAGTCAGAGACTGACTGGAAAATAGATCAGCATGGATGCTTCAAAAGTCTCACAAGTTGACAAATTCTATATTTCAGATATTTATTATGGGAATAGAATATGTTTGACACCTTTGAATAAATGGGAGAGCAAGAAAGTACTGCAAAAAAAATCTTGAAAGTTTGTGTAAATCCATGCTCTGGGTCAATGCCAGACAATCTTTACAGCCTTTACTCCTTTAACTAATAATTGGAAAATAGTGTTCGAAACCCCCATTGTTGTAGTGTCTTTCTTGCTGCTAATCTAGAAAGGAGGAACAAAACAAAACGACTGATAAGACCATTTTCACAGGAGATTCTGTTAGGAGGCATGTCAGAGACGAACAGTTGAATAGTCATCATTCAAATAATCTGTACAGAATCAATCTGTTTGGTTTTTTCATCTGCATTTTGTCTCTGAAGGGGCAGCTGAAGGGCCAGGACCAATATCAAGGGACCCAGAGTAGTATTAAAAAAGAGAAGGAAAAAAACAAACCAAACAGATAAAATGATCCAAGTTACCTCCACCCCAGTATTTCATGGCAGTGTGGCATACATTCCAGAATACTGTCCAAATGGAAAGATGAAAGACAAAGTGTTACTTGGGGCTTTGTGCTTGTGCCTTGCCTTTCTTGCAGTTATTTTTTTTCTAGCTTCATTTTTGCATTGGGATTGGATTAATTTGGTGCAGACCAACTCAATTGAGCAAGATTTTATCATCTTGCCTCTCATATATCTCATGAAAAAACCGAACATTCACCTCTCCTGCTGCCACATGTGAAATGGCCTCAACAAACACTTTAGAAAAATAGTTAAAAACATGTTTTCATCTTGAAAGTGGCCAAGCAAAATCAATTCTTCATAGATCATGTTTATTAGACACAGGTAAATTGATAGCCTGTGGAGTTAATATATAAAATTATACACTCAAACATGCATCTCAGACAGTAGAGTAACTCTTCCAGAGTTTATAGTGCAAATTGCAGTACAGATTTAAATTCCTGTGTTCCTCTCTTCTTTCACAGAATCAATGAAAAAGTTTTTTGAAATTAGAATCCAAAAATCCATAATTTTTTCTTCTAGTTTCCAGCCTACATTACAGAGCAGTGGAAGTTTTTTCACAAGATCATCGAATTAGATTTCAGATTTCATTTTGTGAAGATCTACTCAGTACTGACACTACAAGTAAAGATTCAAAAATTTCATCCAGCTGAGACAAGCATAGGGAAAAAAAGAGATAAGCAAAAGTTTGTGATAAAATCATTCATCTATTGAATTTCCGTTTTTCTTTCCTTGTGGAAATAGGAGTGGAGTTTTTCTTTCTCCATAACAGAACATAATTCTGAGAGGCCCTTTCTACATCTACATACTGGCTCTGAGGTCACTGGGAGCTTTTCCAACAACTTTAATAAAAGTAGGTTTTCACCTTTCATGTTTAAATTGATCTAATAGTGATAGCTAATAGGGGTCAGTTATTGAACTGCATGACTGGGAGAACTAATATTCCAGTCTGAAGAAGGTTTAATCTCCTGAGCACCAACTATAATTTTCTTTAAATATAAATTGGCCTTTCAGTTTGAAGAAAGGATTTAGATATTAATTGCTGGCCTCAATATTTTTCATAATTCACAAAGTGGCTGCAGCTGCAGCAAAACTTTTAGAAAAACAAATACCTAAATAAAGGGACAAATTAATGCAGTCACCCCCAAGATGCATGCCACATCTGGGGAACTCTTTTGGGTAAATATCTTTGTGTAGTCGGAAACTTGCAACAAAAAGATCACCAGCAATATTTATTGCAAATAGCAATCCCTAGAGATATGTAAAAGAAAGTAAAGATTTCAAGATCAGGTCATAGAATCATAGAACAGAATCATAGTATGGTTCAGATTAGAAGGGACCTTAAAGATCATTGAGTTCCAACCACCATTCCATGGGCAAGGACACCTCCCACTAGACCAGGTTGCTCAAAGCCCCATCCAGCCTGGCCTTGAACACCTCTAGGGATAGGGCATCCACAACTTCTCTGGGCAACTTGTTCCATTGTCTCATCACCCTCATAGTAAAGAATTTCTTCCTGAAATCTAACCTAAATCTCGCTTCTTTCAGTTTAAAACCATTATCCCTCGTCCCATTGCTACACTCCCTGATAAAGGGTCCCTCCCCATCTCTCCTGTAGGCCCCCTTTAGGTATGGGAAGGTCGCTATAAGAGTCTTCTCTTCTCCAGACTGAACAACCCTAACTCTCTCAGCCTGTCCTCATAGGAGTGGTGCTCCAGCCTGTAATCAACGAGTCCGCTGGACCCATTCCAACAGGTCCATGTCTTTCTCACACCGAGGATTCCAAACCTGGACACATATTCCAAGTGGGGTCTCACAAGTGCAGAATAGAGGGGCAGAATCACCTCCCTGGGCCTGCTGACCACACTTCTTTTGATGCAGCCCAGGATGTGGTTAGCTTTCTGGGCTGCCGGTGCACATTGCCAGCTCATGTTGAGCTTCTCATCCACAGGCACTCCCAGGTCCTTCTCCCCAGGGCTGTTCTCCTGCCATTCTTTGCCCAATCTGTATTTGTGGCTGGGATTGCCGTGACCCAGGTGCAGGACTTTGGACTTGGCTTGGTTGAACTTCATGAAGTGGGCCCACTTCTCAACCCTGTCCACATCCCTCTGGATGGCATACCTTCCCTCCAGAGTGTCAACCAGCTTGGTGACATTGGCAAACTTGCTGAGGGTGCACTCTATCCCACTGCCCATGTCACTGACAAAAATGTTAAACTGCAGTAGTCCCAGTACCAATCCCTGAGGAAAACCACCCGTCACTGGCTGCCACTTGGACATTGAGTGCACCCTTTTAGTGCAGTCATCCAGCCAGTTCCTTTTCCACTGAGTGGTCCATCTAACGAATTCCTGTCTCTCCAGTTTAGAGACTAGGATGTCATGCAGGACAGTGTCAAACACTGGACACTTTGCTTAAGTCCAGGTAGAGGCAGGTCAAGAAAGTATTATTTTATATTTTCTTTATCATGTGAGGAAATTTCAAATTTTCTTTAAAAATTTTGGTCAATTTTTTAAAGTAAATAATTTCCAACCATACTCAGACATCTTATGCTGTTTTGCTGATGCACTGAAAGATTTGCAAAACAAACAAAAAAAAAAGGTAGCTGACACTTAAGATCTTTCAGTAAAGGCATAAAGGCTCTTCCAGATATATGACATATTTTGGAACAAAACCAAATTGATGAATGAGTTAACCAAAACTCTTTATTTGCTGAAATTATTAAAAATTAATTGAGCAGGCATGTATTTGATGAGAAGCTAACAACAAGAGAGCAACAGTGTGATGAGGATTCTTGAAACTGGTTCAAACAGGGAAAAAATACTGAAGCAGAAAGAAAGGACAAAAACCTTGCAGCCTAATTTGCTAATCAGTTAATTGAGAAATTCTCACACAGGAAATAAATGAATACTTCTAATCAAACATCACTTGCAGAAGAAATGAAATCACTTTTAACTGAGAAGTGGCACAAAACCATATGAACAAGAAGATAAATTTGAGATAATTGCAAAGATAACTGCAAAGTCAGGGAATAGAACAGAGATTTGAGGTGTAATAGGTTTCTTGGGTGTTTTGAAACATGGAAGAGTTGGCTCAACAAATTAACACACCAAGGTGGGATAAATGAAGACCAAGATTAGTAAACTTTCTAACAATGAATATTAAAATTTCACGTTTTAAATTTTATAGGTCTTGTTTTTAAAAATAAAGAGTACTATTTGTTACACTGGAAAATATGCCCATATTCCCCGCTTTTCTTTAGACAGACTATCTTCAAAGTCATAAATACTGTTATTGTAGTATTAACACCATGTTTCATTTCCTAAACTAAATTTAATTTAAATAACAAAACTTATGTTTTAGCCTGAAGAAGTATCAGCTTGTTGGGAAATTAGAAAAAATACACCACCACCCCAAGCCCAGTTTGATTAGTTTTTTGAGAAAAATAAATAAATTCTCAAACATCCTTTGGAAAGGTTATCTTCAATTCATTTCCCTGGGACAAGAAATGAATTTTTAACCATAAGAAGCTCAAGAACCTCTCCTGATTTATACTTTCTAACTTCAGAACCTTTCCTGTTATTTCACAGTTTCATCAGAAACTGTGAAATAAAGATTAACTGATTCTGGAATGCAATGAAACAAAAGATAGCAGTTAAAGAAAAGCAATGAAAATAAAAAGGAATAAATTCTCAAAAAGGTTACACTGAAAGAGATTACTCATGCAAGATGTTTAATTAGCTTCTTTTATTAAGTAAATTTACTTAATGCAGTAAACTGGTCACAGCTACTCTATGTCATATTCCCACAGGCACATTGAGTGCTTTGGCACAGAGCTAGCACAAAACAGAAAAGTCATTTCGTACATCTGCCACAGTGGTGACTGGTGCTTTAGCCCCTTCTGCCTGTCCCTGGAGAGCAGCACAGCCAAAGTTCATTAAGAATGCTACAAGCCAGTCTTTCAAATTGAGATGTTTTCAGTATAGGTATTTTTGGTAGCACTATTAAAATCAGTGCTCTTAAAGGCTTCTTAGTAGTCACATGTTTTGTCTATGGCTAATAAAAGTTGGTTTGGTTCAAACGATTGTGCTCTTTATATGGTGTAGCTCTTTATATACGCCAATTCTCCTGAGTATCTAATGTCCATTCCCTGCAACTAAAAGACCTGTTTTTGAGAACTGATCTTTTCCTCTTAAAAAGCAATACATTTTCAGCTGTATACCAGTCAAATTTGTAATAATTATTTCTGAATTATGTGGGTAATGTAAAATATTATAAATCTACCATTAATTACCACCATTAAGAACAAGGTGGTACCTGGTATTTTGGACACAGATGCAGTTATGGGACAAACATAGGTTGTGGGACAGGAAGAGGTGGTAAATTCTGCAAGAATTACCTTCTTGCAAGGCAAGAATTCAATCCCGAGTAGAGTCAGGCATCTGGAAAGAGCTCCAGGCTGACCAGCCAGAAAGATTCCTCAAGTAGCTCCCATTGCTGGATGGAAGGTCCAAAAATATTCAGTTTTAGGAATTGTTTCCTCCTGACTGGAATAGTAAGCGAAAATGGGAATCAAGCCTTGGATGTAAGAACAGCTTCTCATAACAAGAACATTATGGCTCTTTTCCCACTACTTGATCTGTGACTGATGTAAACTATTCTCAAAAGAAAATAAAATGCTTTTGCAGAAGTAGCGTATGATTAAGATGTTTGGGTTATCTAGGCCTATGTAAATTATCAGCATTTACTTTTGCCCTTACACACAATACTCAGGTTATTTTTCTGATCTTCATTTGTATGTTCACCTCAGTGTATGAAGGACAAAGATAGGACAGAATTAGAACTGGCAGATGCCACACCTAAGAAAAGTTAATTCTTTTTGTTTGTTGGGTGTTATTTGCGTCAGCAATATCAATACTAAGAAAAAGAGAACAAGAACATCCTACATGTAGATGTTCATATTTCAGGTTCTGCTGATACAAAGTTAACACACTATTGGAGAAAACTCTGATCTGCTTTTAGTGAAATTATACAGATTATTTCTTTTTAAACTTTAAAAATCTTATCGTACTTCTTAAAATATGTATTGCAGCTTCTGCAGTGAAAAAACAGATGCAAACCTACTGAGCACTCAGGAAAAAAATATTTCTATCTAGCACCCAAATATGCATGACAGGAATACAGTTGCACTTAAACCTCACCCATAATTCAACTAGAAAGGAAACTGAAAGAAATAGGCATGGTTTGTCTAACAGATATAGAGGTCTGGTCTTCATGAGTTTGGAAAAACTAACATTACCATTTCTACTAGCTCAAATTTGTGAAAATTAAAAATAACATCCAAATGTCATAATTGGGCAAGCCAGAGAAACAGCACACCCAGAATTGTCATTATTAATAAATCTGTCACTTTCTTTACACCTCTTTCCATTTCTGTCATTATATATGATTATATCCCCAAGACTGTGAACCATTTCTGACTAGTATATGTAAAAGTCTAGCATGAGACCTTTCCATGAGATTCCCTAAATCCCAGTAAAAATAGCTGCATTGCATTTGGTTTAGACAGTTAACTGCATAGTGTATTATTAATTTTGTCTGTTATTCATATTTATAATAGCATCATTGATTATTATAGCATATTTAAAAGGAAAAAATATTAGAAAGACAGAAAAAACCCCATTTTATTTCAAATTTCCCCCATTATAAGACTTTTTCTGCCTTTCCAAATTCTAACCAGGTCAGCTGTGATTTTCTATGCTGAGCACCTTTCTGATACAGAATTACATTTTTGTGTGTTCATGCATGTTCATGTGTAAAAAAGCAGGGAAACAATATTTTTCCCTTATAAAAGGTAGATAATTTTATATAAAGTATAAAAGTATAATATTGAAAGAAACATACTCTAGCAGACACAAAATTTACATTAGTTACATATTTTTGGTTTGGTAGGGAATATGATGCTTGGGTTAATAACTCCATAAAAATTAACCCTCTATAAACTTTATAGTTTAAACAAGAAAATTCTTCTCCATGTAAAAAAGCTCTCATGATGCAGAAGGACAACAGTTTTTTTCCTTTCGCAGATAGGAATTACTGCCATATAAATCAAAACTAGAAGAAGACAAGTTATTCTAATTAAGTAATTTATTGATCCAGTTAGATTGTTCTTAAAAGATATTTTAGGACACCTGCAAAGTTTTCTCCTAACATACAAGTTTATTCAAGCTTAGAAACAAACGGAATTTACAGTGATAGAGCTATGAAATTATTTTGACACTAATACAGAAAAATAAATTAATGTAAAAAATACAAATATAATTTAATTAATACAAACAGTAGGAAAAAAAATCAGCCTTTTGTTCTACTCTAATGTTTCAGCTGAGCAAAAAGTCAGACAACCACTGCCTCAAAATTTATAAAGAATTTCTTTTGTATGCAAGAATACCCACACCAAACATCCATTCAGCTACTGTGAACCTTTTCTCAACTAACTGATAACTTCTTTCAGTGACGGGAACTCCTTGGAAATTTGCTGAAAGTCAACTTCGCTAAAAAAAACCCCAACCTACTGTTTCTCTAACTCTCCAGCTTTAAAAATCAACCTTTCTCCACACCCATATCCTTCCTACATCAAGGAAGAGTGGCTGTCCATAATAAGCAGTCTCTCTAAACTGCTATTGATACTCCTAACATTTATTTAATGGATTCTATATTTGTTAAAACAGGCATCTACTCTTTGAGAGTTACCTTTAATTAATACTTCTGAAATTTCATGCAACATTATTTCACATCATCTAGACAAAATCAAATATATTTCAGCAATTAAACTATGACATTGCATACCTGCTTTCTACCACTACTATTGAATTACATATGTATACAGGGTCAGCAAGATCTCATACATGTATGATTTAGAACGTGGCATTGAAGAGATTAAGGGTTCATATGCAACTGTAGGCCCTTTAGGTACACTGAGACGCCTAGCTATGGTTTGCATGGCAATAAAGACTGGTGACAATGGTGAGAACACAGTGCTAGCTGCTGGAAGGAACTGAGGTGCACTGAAATACCATGCACAAGAAGGATGAACAAGGCAACAAAAGCAGAGGATTGAGAATGAGTTATGAAGGACCAGACAGATATAGAGTTAATAAATGTCTGCTGCATGCAAGAAAAGATTTAGTGAGAAAAACAGTTCTGTACATTAAAAATGAGGCTGGTAAAACCACAATATGGATAAGCCAGACTCAATTTATATAATATCCCTTTAGGGAATAATTATAAAGAAGTGGTTCTGGAGGACAATGAAGACAATATTATATTCAGTCCTGATGATAGGTAATCACATGGAAATCTTTGTACTGCTCCTAGAGAGACAAAAAGAACCAGGAGTTGGGTTATTCTGGAAGATTAATTTTCCAGCTGCAGGAGGTGGGAGGGGGATAGTTAACAGTGATAATCCATATATTTTTCAATGTTGTAGCCAAGAAATTAATTTGCTTTCTGTTAGGCTGGCTTTCCTAAATAGCAGTCTTAGGATGGAAAATACTCTTCGGTAGAGAAATAGCAAGTTGCTCCAGACAAAAAGGAAAAGTGGAAAATGGTAAACTTTGGATGTCAAAAAAAAAAGGGGGTGGGGGGATGAATAAAATATATTTTTTAAATTTAATAGAGGTAAGAAATATTGAAAGTCAAACTAGTTAAAATTTGGAAATTATATTGAAAGTAATAGCGGTGATCACACATTTGGAAAATGAGCAGGAAATATGAGACTAATGAAGCAGAAATTGAAGCATCTGTGTACTGAAGTAGAAGTGTCCATATTGATGCAAAAACAAAGTTCAGAAAAGCAGCATCAGGGTAACTGGTGCCTGGATCACCTCCAGCTCAGATTGCAAAGGAACTAATATGTGACATTGTAAATACATAAGCCAGGTTTTCTAATAATGTTAATTGACCGTATCTGCTATTGCATGGCTAGAGAAGAGAAACATAACAAATTGTACTTAGTGAAGAACATACTAAGACACTGCAACCTACATAGTCTGGTTTTAGCAAAATGCAATCTTCTAGGAAAACAGATAGGGGTAGATTAGATATAATTTCAGAGGATGAAACATTCCAAACATTCTGTCACTACGTTGCGTAATAGATTAAGTATCCAACAGGAAGGCAGGAAATTTTTAAAAGACTGAGCCACAGGAAGAGAGTCAACAGAAAAGAAATGGAAGAAAACAGTAGAAGTTTTCTAAGATTTTAAAAACAAGTCACACAGATAGTTTCTCTATCATTAAAGAGGAAATGTTTACTTAGAAATAATAACTGGCTCCAAAACACTCTAAGTGTTGTAAAAATAGAATATCTTCTTCTACTGGTTGCCCTATTTCTGGATTTTTTTAAAAAACAGACCCAATTGTTCTTTATTGCTGTGACCTCAGAGGCTAGACTTCAGTCAAATTGTGCTTCCCTGTTGATTACTCGTAGCTCTCCCCAAGTCTCATGCAATTAAAAGCATCAATACTGACACACTGACACAATGACAAAAAGTTAATGCAAGGGCTAATTGAGACTATCTCCCTCATAGGCCATTTCACAACATTAATAGCACAGAAAACAGCCATTAATATGTAATTAAATTTCTGAGATGCTTGGGCTATCAAAACCAGGTAGCTGGAACCCTTCTTCACACTTTTTAACCTCTCATTACCTCTTGAGCCCAAAATAGCTTCCGTGCCAGGCAAGACTGTGTTACTAGCTTCCCCTACAAAAGCAAACTGGCTTGGCACCAAGTACCAATTCTGCCAGCAACAAAAGCCAGCTCAGTGAAGCAAGCTGCACTTTCTAAGCTTTACCCATCAGGGGGATAAGCAAACGACAGATTATTAACTAAATTTTTGAGGTACAGGTATGTAAATATTTTTCTAAATGCAGATACCAATTACTCAGAATTTCAATGCTCTGAACAATTTATTCTAAATGATAACTATATTCCCTCCATTGAAACAATTTAATTTCATTAACAAAACAAAAAAACCCACAATTTTAATTTCTTCTGCATCTTTTCCCACACTGCATCAATTGAAAAAGATTCAAATTGAAAAATGCTAGTCTGGGGTTGAGAGAAATGCTTCCACAATGTTTTAGAGAGAGCGCTAAGACTTTCAGAGAAAGGTGTTTGCATGTAGAATTGTATCATTGTTACATAAAAAGGAAATGAGATGTATGTTTTCCAATTCTGGGTACCCAACTTGAGCTACACCAAGTTTCTGGAACAGTTATCACTACCCAAATATCAGTCTGAGTATACCTCAATATGAGTGTGCTTGCCACAGGGCATTTATAACGCCTCTGAATAAACAGTAGACAATTGCTCATGCCAGGGTATAATAAGAATAAAGCTGAAATGTGCTGTTCAGAAAAGGCATCCAATTTATGTCTGAACCCATACATATACACCTTATTCAACTATCTGTTCCCTTGACAGCTACAAACTTCTTGGGGTTTTGGGGTTATTTTAAACTTCAAATTTATTTGGGTTCTATGGCAATCTAAAATGAAGACATTTTAGCAGTCTGCAAGAGCACTTAATATGGAACACTTTCCACCTCCCCTGAGGCAGAGGCAGTCCCTTTTTAATTCAATTTAAGGCATAAATTTGAAGCTGGTTTCTGCGAAGAGTCATAAACACAAATATTCTGCAGGAAGACCATCCGTCTGTTTTCTAAAGTATCCTTTTAAATTTACAGTATAGTGAGAGGCAAATGTTGTCAGAGGTGGGTTTCCCACCCCATGAAGATGAGGTGTGGGCAGACACAACAATTGCTTAAAAAAGCTGCTGCAGTCAGTTCCCCTTCATCACAATTAGGCCAAAAAGCAATGGTCTAACAAAAAAATAATGAACTACTAGAATAGGTTGCCAGGGGCAACTGAGAAATCCATACAATTGGAGTATTCAGAGACAGTGCAGGCAAAACCCAAAATGACAGAGGTTTAGCTGCGTTGTGGTATAGGAATTAAATAGATCCATTGCAGTACTTTTTTCTTTTTTCTCTCTTTTTTTTTTAAATTGTGATTTAAAAAATTTCCATTTTTTCACAAAATGGAGATTTTCTTTAACATACCAGTTTCATAAGAATTAATTTTTTTCACCTTTTCAGTTTCAGCAGTCCTGAAATGTTCTCACCAGTTAATATTACAGCTTATTTATCTATAGACAAGAAGTCCTTTCTCTTTTTTACATGGCCGTTTTCTGTTCTCCTTCACTGCCATTCCTCGTATTTATAAAGTAAGCAGAAACACAGATATCTACGCATAGGCATTAGCAGCTGTGTACAGCCGTCTTTTTAGCTGAAACACTCATTCATATAATTTATTTAATTGGTTCAAAAAATCATAGTTTTTCATATGAATACCTCAATGGACATAAGAGCTGTCATTCAAAAAAATACTGGTGTTACAGTAAGTTCAGATTCCTGAATGTAAATATTTTTCTACCATCGGATGTACTTCAGGCTGCAAACTGAGTATTGACCAAAAAAATACAACTTTCATAATGGTTTTGCACACTAGAATTGTACTTTGTAAATCATTGTAAAGCAGATCATCACTGGAGTAGGTTTGCCCTTAACAGTCAAGGTTAAAGTTTCTCTCAAGTTTATATTACTTTCCAGAACTCAAACTCCATTACTTCAACCTCAAAATAATGCTTGCAAAAAGAGATACAGCAGACCAATGCTTGGAATTAGTGGATTTTAAAATAAGATATTTTTTTTCAGTATCTAGATGAATTTTGACTTCAGTGTAACTTCAGCTGGAGTCTTACCTGTGATTAAACACAAAAGTGTAGGCAAAATAATTTTTAAAAATTTTGTTCTCTCTCTATTTGCAGCTAAAGACAGAAAGGTGTGAAGGGATGAAATTGAGAAGCAATAATAACTTTGTTGAGGAAGAAATAAGTACATAGCTTATATTGCTTCAGAAGAACTCAGGAAATTACTGGTTTCCAGACATTTTGTTAATTTCTTGGAACATGCCCAGCTACTCAAAAAATTAAACAATGCAAAACATGATTCCACAATCAAGTGATTTTGTTGCATTTGATGATAAGTCAAGGAAAAGGGCCATCTCTGACCTCATTCTCTTTGTATATTCAGTGACTTACGTGGGAAAGAAAGAAAATCACAGCAGCCATATTTAATGTATGTTCTTTTTTCCAGATGCTCTTTTGTGTGCTTGCGTTTGCCTGAACTGATATTGAATATTGAATTGTTACTTCAGCTTTCTCGTGTCAGCTTCCTTGGGCATCCTGGGCTTTATGACAGCTACAGAAAAATGCACTTGACCGACAAGTTTTTGTACACAACCCTGCTAACTTCTGACTTAGAATTTAATTAAATTTTGACCTACTCATTTCTGGAGCAAAGACTTCCCATTATTTTGGCAACTGGTATCTAAAGACTATTCTAGAATACCCAGATCCTTGCTATCAGGTCTGTCATGGTTTCAGACGAAATCACTACAACTGGACTGACAGATGGCCCTTCCCCCCCGAAATGAGAGGAGAGGAAGAGATAAGGAGATAGAATAAACTTAACTACTTTAATGAAGAATTAAAATTAAAATAAAAAGAA
>BJBW01012883.1:0-13997 GCA_004320125.1 Scolopax mira | reverse complement strand
TCTGGAGCACTGGGTCCAGTTCTGGGCTTCCCAGTTCAAGAAGAACAGGGAACTGCTGAAGAGGGTACAGCAGAGGCTACAAAAATGATGAGGGGCCTGGAACATCTCTCTTACAAGGAAAGACTGAGGGACTTGGGTCTTTTTAGGGGGGGATCTGATCAATGCTTACAAATACTTCAAGGGTGGGTGTCAGGAGAACGGGGCTGGTCTTTTCTCAGTGGTGCCCAGTGATTCACCCTCACCCTTCTGCTGGTGTAAATCAAGGTGGGTGCTTCTGGGGTGGCTGCAGCTGAGCCAAGGTGGTGATGGGACCCATGCTGGAGTGGCAGAAGGACTGTTGAAGGCCTAGAGGGATCCCACACTCTTCCCCACTGGCGATGGCAGGGTGGGAGGCTGGGCAGCGTGCTGGGCTAATCAGATCTACCAGCCAGTCTTGAGTCTCCGAATTCAGCCTATATTCCCCCTGGAGCTCAGCTTTGATTTTTCAAGCCTGCGGGGCTGGAGGAACAAGCCTCAGCTGGTTTCACAGCGTGGCCTGAGGTTTAGGTCAGAAGTGGCTCTTCAGATCCATGAGGCCGACCCCCTGCCTGGCAATATTTGCTGCACAAGCTGGGATCTGCACTTGAAATGTCAGCGATCTGCTCCTTCCATTTGCAGTCGCCGTACGGGGCAAGACAGGGGGTTGATTGCATTTGCTCGGAGCAGACACAGGGCTTCAGCATTGCAGAAATCCTCCTTGGAAAACCAAAGAACAGGGCAGAGAGAAGTACCTACAACCTCTGTGGCCAACACTGAGCCAGGTATCTCCTCCGCTCAGGTGAGGGAAGAAAGAGGGGAGGGAGTTGCAGGGGTACCAGTTTTTTCCCTTACCTCGAACAGAGGCTTTAATAGCAAAATCCATGGCAGCAAAATCATCATCAGCAAAATCCGGATGTTTTCAGTCGGAAAAAGAGACAAGTTGAACCTTTCCTAAGCTCTTCCTGCAGAAAAAAAATATTTATCCACATTCTCCCTTCTCCATCCACACTCATTTCTGTCTGTGGCAGAGGGTATCCTTTACCTAGGCAGTGAGGAGTGTGAAGATGATTGTGTATCTAAAGGACATGGACAGCCTTTCTTGGACAGCTTATCACTCTGGCCTTTCAGTACTTAAAGGGGGCCTGCAGATGGGGACAAACTTTTTAGCAGGGCCCGATGCAATAGGACCCTTTAAATTAAGAGAGGATAGATTTAGGCTAGATATAAAGAAGACATTTATTACAAAGAGGGTGGTGAGACCCTGGCACGGGTTGCCCAGAAAGGCTGTAGATGCCCCATCTCTGGGAACATTCAAGGTCAGGTTGGACCTCGTTGGATGCTCATTGCAGGGAAATTTGACTAGATGACCTTTAAAGGTCTCTCCCAACCCAAACTATTCTATGATTTGATTCTACAAATATTTTGCTTCTTTCTAAATTGCATGGTTCACCTCTGTTTAAGCACATCTAGAAAGCAGACAATAGCTCAGCTGCATCCACAGGAGCCGTGAAGAAGTGATACCTGTTTGTTCTCAGCAGAGAGAGCGTTATTGATCACCACCAGTGCTGTGAAGCTATCACAGAAGTACAGCCCTAGGACAAGGGTACGGGCATGTTCTGCTCCCTCTTTGGAGACAGGGGTAGGTTTGCAACTCATGTGCAGGTGGTAGAAACAGTATTTGTCTCTCAAGGGATTGTCTCACTGCTCTGTAGTGAGCCCAGCAGGGTTTAAGTTCAAGCTCCGAAGTTGGTCTGAAACATTTTTCAACCCCCCTCCTGGCAGAGAGCAAGTCTTAAATCTCTAATGGTTGGCCAAAAAGGCTTCTTTCTTCCTGCTAAGAAGACGAGCAAGGTTGCAGACAGGCGACATGAGCACTTGATGGTGCAGGGTCACCTCTCACGGAGGGAAGATTTCTTCTTCTGAATGGCATGGCCAGCCAAGAAGACAGCCTGTGTTTTGCCCTGCTGCTACTTGGCTGTTATATGAGACATCCCCACGTCTGCAAAAGTAGCAGTCAGACCTCATCAAAAGCAGTGTATGTTTAAAGATGAAAACATCCTGGTAATAAATAGGCAGAACTTGCAACCCTGAGCAGCCTATCTGAAGAAACTGGTGTTATTTGAGAGCTGCCTAAGAATATACTTCAGGGAGGGAAACAGATAGTGCTGCTTATCAAAATAGGATTCTATTCATAACATATCCTAAAGGGTCCCCATGTCCCTCTACCAGGTCCAAAAAATGGCATTAGAGGCTTGGTCCAATTCCTCTTAAAAGTATTTTTTTTTTCCCCACTGATTTTCACAGAGCTTGGATCAAACACACAAAAAAAGGAGTGAAGTGTCAATATAGTACCTATTTTTCAGAGCACGGGACCTCATTATCAGAGCGGTGTTAGTAATAGATCTCCTGGTTCAACTTAAAAATCACACCCCAAAAACTACTGGCTTGGAGGTCAACGATTTAATTTCAAGTTGTATGAAAATTTTTCATTTTACCCAAAATGCATAGTTTAGTTTCCGGTTTCAGTTGACTTTTTTTTAAAACCCTGAACATTTTTTTTTAAACTGAAGACATAAAAACAAAGTCACTTTCTTTACTAGCACCCTATTTCCCAACTCAGACCTAAAGCTGTAAAAAACCCACCCAACCTCCTCTCTTGACTGCTGTAGTTGGTGAATGTGCTTAGAAGCCAAGATGCTGTGAACTAAAGCTCCACGTGAGCCCAAAACCAACCCCAGCAGCCTACAGAAGGCACGAGGGTGGAAGCAGGGCTGGGGTTTGCATGGCAGGATGTGGCCACCATCTACGGTCCACAGACTGTGGAGCTGAGGGTGAATCAGCATGGGAAGGGACAAGGTGGTTCCTGGTTTGGCTATGCCAAGGTCTTCCATCCCCCGTTGGCTCCCTGGCTCTGCAGAACAAGAATAATCCCCCTACCCCGTAACGAACGTGCTGGTTTTATGAACTGCACCAGATGTTTCAGACCACACATTACCCTACTCTGTCACTGCCAGAACCAAGTGAGAAACATCATGATGGGTGGCTGACGGCACGGTATGAATTTAGTCTGGCCAATCATCACAGTCAAAGCTGGAGCCCGGCCAGAACAAGTGGCTAATACCTTCTCCTCCTGCTCCAGCCAAACATCCCAGGAGATCATTAGAGACTGCACGTGACCAGCAGCAATAATTAATCATGAAAAGTTGTTATTTCTCAAAGCCAATTCATGTTATGCCTCCCTCATGGATTTGACAGCACTCAGTAACAACGCTGGCAATTAAAGCTAGGCAAGACCCTCCGATTAACAGGATAGTGCTCACTGATGATCATGTATCTGTACCCAGTCCTATCAGATTTTCTTTTTGTTAGCCAAAAATTATTCATATACCAGGACAAACAATCAGATCATCAGCTCAGGATCACTTTAAGTATCTGAACGGGGCTCCAGCTACCCAGCTCCTGGGAGTCCTTCAGATGGGACAGGGGTTTGAGGAACACAGGTGTCACCAGTGCCTCGCACTCCCTCCAGCCAGCAGCGCCAGGGGCTTCACGAGCCAACCCCACAAATCTCACCATGGTCCAATTCAGTAGCCACCCCCGGATTTTGATATGTAAATATAGTAAGAGGATTGCAGAGGAGAGATTTGTTTTGACTAGGAGATTAGTTTTAGATCAAATTTGGCTAATGTGGGAAATGTTGCTGGCTAGGATGTGACCGTCTCAATTAGCTCAGGAGGGCTCTTCTGCATCTCTACTCCCGGGCCAGGGCTAGCTGGCAAAGAGAAGCTGGAGAGATGCTGAAGCTCTGAAGGGAACCACAGCACAAGCTGCCCTTGCTGGGAGAAAGGTCCTTTCCCATTGAGCCACCAGACCTCAATCGAGCGTTTTCTGCCCAGTGCCTTCACGTTTCCCATACATCATGTTCCCACACCCCCTCTTTGAACTCCACTGCCCTGGTCCTCCTTGCTGCCCGAGCTGTGAGCACGTGGCACTGGCAGCCATGGCATAAGGGCACTGGGATGGCAGAGGAGAGGTTGCACAGGTCAGAGCAGAAATCCACTGCCAGCACCATTTGCAGTCTTTTCAGCATCGTCCATCAGCCCAAGCCAGGATATTCAGTGAGCAACGTGTGGCTCACCATCCCAAATGCCATGTTTTTCCCCAGAAATTAAAAATAAATACATGTCAATAGGACATCTGCTCCTAAGGGAAGCAGAAAGGCACAGTAATAAGCTGTGCAGCATCAGGCTGCTCTTGGAGAGAAGAAACCACAGTTGGAATGACTTCATGCATTAACTGTTAACGCAAGGTTGCTTTGATGCCAGTTGTGCTGAGAGATGCAAGACTCTCATGCAGATAGCTCTGCTGTTCCATCAAACCTTTAATCACCTGCCTGTGTCTCCTTGCAGGGAAACAGGGAGAGGCCACTCGTTTGCATTTTGAGGATGCAATGCCAGGGGCACCTGAAGGCCAGGCTTCCAGCTCAGAATTGGATTCAGCATCGCATCTCCAAACACTTAATGCATTCCTCTTCCTTCAACACCTTGGCATGAGACACGAGCCAAAGCGGTTTCTTTGCCACTTTATAGCCTGACTCCCAACATCTCCTGCTCAGCCAAGGTTTACTTCCACCATCTGACTCCCCTAGATGCCCAGCACCTCAGCACCAAATACCTCTTTGTCCTTGAAAGGGTTCCCTGCCAAAAGCTCCCTAGTTCAGGCAGATCCAAAGACCTTTCATAGAATCATTTCAGTTGGAAAAGACCTTTGGGATCATTGAGTCCAACCATCTACCCTACTCTACAAAGTTTTCCCCTACACCATATCCCCGAACACCACACCTAAACCACTCTTAAACATGTCCATGGATGGTGACTGAACCCCCTCCCTGTGCAGCCTATTCCAGTCTCTGACCACTCTTTCTGAGAAAAAGTCTTTCTTAATGTTCAGTCTAAACCTGCCCTGTTGGAGCTTGAAGCCATTCCCTCTCATTCTGTCACTAATTACCTGTGAGAAGAGACCAGCACCAACCTCTCTACAGTGTCCTTTCAAGTAGCTGTAGAGAGCGATGAGATCTCTCCTCAGTCTCTTCCTCAAACTAAACAGACCTTTCGTGGGATGATGGCAGGGTTTCCAAGGTAAGCTGATGGTCTGGGTTTGTGCTGAGATATAAAAGGTTTTTTGGCCAGGATGACCCTCAGGATTCTCGTCCTCAGCACCTCCCCAGCCTGCTCCTCCATTGGACTAGACAAATAGTCCCATGGTAAAGTGAGGAGCTCTTGGGCCACCAGGGAAATCCCAAAAACTTTATTTCAAAGTCTGAGGGACTTAAGAGAGATGAACCTAGGTCAGGGACTGGATTTTTGTTCAACGTGTGCCAACTATGCCCTGAAATATGGGACTTTTAGACTTTTGAAAGTGTAATTGAAACTAAATCAAAGAAAACATTCATATATATCCCATGTAAAAGATGGATCCATTTATTTTTTTTCCATCAAACTTCCATTCTTTCCCTTTGCTGCATTTGCTAATTATCCAGTATGCATTTGCTTAAAGAAAGCATTTTTCTAGACTTCACAATCCATCTTCCCATCCTAATGGATCTTGTGGTAAAGTCATTACGGAGACTTTATGAAATCACAGTTATTTCCATGACAACAGTGATGTAATAAAGGTGGGATTATGACATTACTGCAAGATCAAGCTGAAGGACAGGATGGATTTGTTTACCCCAGATATGGCAAGGAAGAGCCTTCATTCATTCGGCGTTACTAAAAGTGCCTTAAGGTCCACTAATGGAAAGTACATTTTATATATGATATTTTCTTTTCTATTTTTTACTTGTTCTTTTTATTTACAGTCATTTATTAGGGCTCCTTTTCAAACACACATAGTTTAATAACCTTCAGAGGAGGATCCATGCTGAAGACATATTCGCCCATCTCTGTGAAAGGAAAGACCATCCCTGCAAGCCTCAGAGCTCTTGGCCTTCCTGCAAGGTGGGGATGCCCACTGGGGAAGGGTTTTCCACCAGTGCTTAAAGGACCAGCAGGATGGATTTTCCCCTTTCAAGGATGGCTGATCTAAGCTGCTTTCTCTTCAAACGTTTTAATAAAGAAATCACCTGCCACTGGATCACAGCATGAATTGGCTACCCATGAAATTAGGTCTGAAAATGGCATTAAACCCCTCTTCTCTCCTTAATGGAAATATAACCAGCCTGGCTCTGGCCAGCAAATTCCAAGCCAAAAAACATTTGTCTCTCAAAACCAGACACACTAGTAAAGTCACTCTATAAGTGATTTTTAGCTCTCTCTCTCTCCAGCAATCAAAGAAGAAACTTAGGTGGAAATGACACAGCAATTCCTAGAGGATCAGAGCATGGAACGCCACGAGACAGCTTTGAAGATAGCTGGGGTTTCTGGTTTGTTTTTCACAAGAAGAGATGAATATTTCATACAGTACATGGTTCAAAAGTTGATTAATGTTTCAGTGTGTGGAAAACCAAGTTCAAGAGACAAGTTTCCCCGATGTAAAATTCTTTGAGCTGGCAGCAGGACTCGTACTGCCAACTTCTCCAACAGTGTATTTCATTTAACCTCCCTCAAAATTGCTCCTGCCCGATGACTTGGTGCTTCGTGGCTGTTATAGTTCAATGCTTAGCCTACAAGTGCAGGGCACTAATGCTCTCCAGGGCATTAGTTCAGCAAGCTGAACTTGCTGATGATGGCTGCTCAGATGGGCTTTGGTGTCCCCATCTATCCAGATCCCTCCCCTCTGCAGGATGTTGCTCCAGCCAGGCAGAGGACTGCCCGTGGTCTGATGGCCCTCAACAGTCCTCCTGCTTGGCCAACAAGGTGATACTACCATGTTTCCTTCTGCTTCTGGTCAACCAGAGGGATCTTCTCTGCTTATTTACAAGCTGTGGAGGAGCTATGGCACTAGTACCTTTGCTCTACACTGGCTGGCATGGTAAATATGCAGAAGAGTGCCGAAAATCCCCTGCTCTGCAAGCTCATTCATTTCAAGTCCAGCCTGATTGATCTTAGCAGCTGTTTCGGCTTGTCCTGCCCCAATTCTCTCTCCTCTAAGCCTTTCCAATATCTCTTCATCAGCAGAAGGGAAACACCGTAAGGCCACACAGACGTGCTAATGAAATGTGAATTATTAACTGCAGTGTGCTAAAGGAGATATGGAGGGGGAGGGCATGTCATTTTGCCATTAATATGCAAAATGGACGACGCTCCCTACTTTCGCTGGAGGGGAAGAGCAGATTCAAGCCCATGTCCCATTCCGGGGCCCGGGATGAGTAATGAGATAACCTGATTGCCACGTCTCTCACCCTCCTTCTTTCTTTCTTCCCTGATAAAAGGACAGAGGGGAATGTAGACAATTAAAAGGAGGATTCCAATCGGCCCCCGAGAGATTCAATGAATAATAATGGACCTCCAGCTGCTAATGTGCTTAAGGACTTCCAAGTCTCAAGTGTCTAACCAGCTTAAGGGTCCATACAGCAGACTTAATTTCTACCCGTAAATGGGAAAGGAGGGAGGAAGGGGGGGGTCCTGCCCCTGATTACAGATGGGATTGTCTCTCGGTCACTTGCTGTGCCCTTTGCAGCAAAAGAGTAAAGTCAACTGAACAGCTCTCAAAGCCAACATGGTATGAGGGGAGCAAGGTCTCTGCTTAACCAACTTCTGGATGTTACCTACAGCTGTTAACACTCTTAGCCAAAATATCTCAGAAAAGGGTCCAATATGCTACTAGAATAAAAACAGCACCTTGTCTCTGAAATTTTGCTGTCTCACATTAAAAACTTCTGCGTACCAAGACATGGTACGTAATGCATGACTCATTCTTCCTCTGCATAGCTCTTGGTAAGGGAAAGGTCTTCACCATGGTGTGACCCATACCAACTGCTCATCTCCTGATCTTTCTTTGCAGAAGAGGCAGTAGCTGTACAACATGTAAGACAGGCAAAGCCACGCATAAAATGCCCATCTGAAGATTCACGATCACTTTTTTTCTGGCACTTCCCTTATTTTTGACTTTCTCTCCCATTGATGCTTCTCTCTCTCTTCCACAATCCATCCGCTTTCCCCCTGCAGTCTCCCTCCTTGGACCCCCCAACCAAGAAAACCCCTTTTCCTTGACCCTCACGGTTTTTTTCCCATGCTCACGAATTTCCATGGAGGACCAAGGAAAAGACTTGCAGAGAGGGGAGAGCAAAGAACAAAGCTGAAAGCCTGGCCCAGCCTTGAGTTCCCTGTGAAGCTGTGCCCCTCCTCTCCCCATCCGAAGGATATAGGGTAACTGTCATGGATTCAGAGGATAACAGCTTCAGAGGCTGGCAACCAGATGATCAAAGGAAGGAGGAACGTTAGCTAAACAAGGGGACAAGGGCTCCTCAGCCTTGGAAAGGGATATGACAGAGATCTGAGCATCACAAGAGAAGCTGTTTCCACCACTCCTGGAGCAAGGACTAGGAGAATCAGAGGAAACTCACAGGTTCAGAACAAACAAAATGAGCTATTTTTATACCCACTGCATCTCTATGACATGGGACTCTTCAACAGATCCATGGCTGCTAAAAGCTCCTAAGAGTTCATAAAAACCCTGGAATTTTCTGCTGAGAGCTTGTCTGTGGAGGCTATTATGTACAAACACATCGCCTACGGGTGAGGAGGTCCCTGGTCTGCAAACCATGGAAAGTGTGCTGGAGCTCTACAACTAACGTTCACCCTGTACTTACACAGGACCCCGGGCACCCACTCCTGGGACAGGATCTTGTGTCTGGGGGATGTCTGGCCTGACCTGGCATGACTGTTAGCACGCCCTGGTACCTGCAGCCAGCTAGCTGCCTTCACACCTCACTAGTTGCAGGACATGGCTTGAGAGACAACGCGTCCCCTCTTCTCCAGCTTTGGGGAAAACCCGGAGGGTTTCTAGGCGACGGCAAGATGTCAAGAGTTTAACGGGGTAATAGATGCTGGCAGTGGGGACAGTTGCATAAGAGAGAGACTGGAGACTCGCTGGTCCCTGGCACAGGAGGCAGGTACATCGCTCGGCACAAAAGAGCTTGGAGAGAGAAGTTGTGTCAGGTCGGCCGCACGTCAGCCCTTCCACGGCTTGAATCATGCAAGTTTAAAGCCTTCAAAGCAGGATAAGATCTTGGCGCAGCCACGTGCGTGCTCATTCCTTCAACCTGAGGTTGGGAAAACGACGGGAAAGCACAAGTGAAAGCAGAGCAGAGTAATTAGCTAATTAGGCGAGCTGACTAATCAGCTAATTTAGAAAGGCTTTTCATTATTATTCACGGAGAAAGAATTCTGGACAGCGTTGGCTTGGAGTGAGGTGTAGCCCACCAGGCAGAGGGAATGGGAGTTTTGCCAAGAGCAGAGCGTGTTCCGAACCCATCGGCGTGGGTGGAAACCCCCGTGTCTTCTCAGGCTGGTTGGTGGGTGGGACCAGCCCTGATCTTGCTCCTTCAGTGAAAGGACTACCCCCCTATCGCCTGCCGATTGCTCTTCTTCTGGGGAAGGGGCAGGAGAGCAAAGAGTCTCCTCTCTTACGGCTTGAACTAGCAAAAGGGAGGTCTATTTGCCTAGGACTCAACAGCTTATATTTAACCATCTCATAAACACCACCTAGGCAGCTCAGAAACTCAAGCAGTGAAACTCTATCATCTAACAAATGCCCAGGGTGGAACAAAGCTGCTACTTTCCCCTAAGATCACTCATCCCAGTGAGACAAATCAATAAAAAGATATTTAAGTTGAGAAGGGAGGGGAGAAGGAGAAAGCCTAGATACCCAACCTCCAGCTCCTACCCATCTCTCCTTCCTCTCCCCGTTCCCTTCCCCTCCGATGTCCTTGCGTATCTCCAGCAGCAATATCAGGCTGTTGCTATAATGGCCAGATGGATATTCGAACAGCCTTAGATCAATATTTGTGCAAAGGGAAAGCTCGTGCATCACAGGGCTACAAATTAACCTCTTGTCCCATATTCACCCTGGCACACAGGACCCGCGGGAGCGGCGCGTTCCCTTGGGGAAAAGCGGGACGTAACGTTTCAGAAAACAGGGGGGGAGGAAAAAAAAAGAAGGAAAAAAAAAAAAAAAAGAGTAATAATAGATCTAACCCCAGCTCATGCATCTTTTTACATTTCTCCCTCGGGTTAGGGGGATGGGGTGGGAGGGAATAGCTTTTCTTAATTAGCATCCTAACCTTTTCTGAAGAGGTTCAAGGGTGTCTTGGCAGACTTGGGAAGTGGTGTGAAAGCAGCACTGAGTAACAGCAGCAGAATTAGCCAGGTGTAAAAGGATCTCGCTTTTTTTTTTTTTTTTCTGAGGAGATGATTAGGGTACAAGTAATGAGAAATATGAAGAACTTCCAAGGTTGCAGATACCTAGTTTTTTCCCTTATTAAAGGGAAACATCACCTTGAAATCCCATGCTTGGGGGTGGAAAATGTTTCTTGCAGCAGAAAATTATTGATCCATAAGTCCTGCCTGAGCTGCTATGGTCTTTGCCAGCTGGAATTGAGTCTGGCCCACTGGTAGATGTTGGGCATGTCCATATTGCCTATGGCAATGAGGTTCATGACCAAGCCAGTTCCTGCTCCTCATGGCTGGGTTTCCTTGTCTGCCCAGCCACCTGGCTCACTCCAGCCAGATGAGGAGGCAGCACATGGGCAGTGTGGACATTTGGGGACTTCAGGGGTTGAATGCAGCACCTGCATGGCTTCAACTAAAGGAGATGTACCTTCTGCAACGTGGTACCAGGCTGGATGGAAACACCACAGCAATGAGTGAGCCCAGTGAGGGAAATTCCAGCAATTTCTACCCAAGGATGGATTAACAAGGCAGTTTGGGGAAAAAACCAGTTCCACCTGCATGTGTGCCCCATCTTTTTCCCCTCAGTTCCCTCCATGTCAGATTGATAGGAAGCTCACTCCCTTTTCCTTCTCTCATCTACATGCCTACCAAAACCTAGACTCACCAACAAAACAGACCAGCTTTGCCTGGTTTATCTAGCCCACGTTCTGCATGATCCTAGCCAGTACCACCAGCAGCATGGTCCACAAAGCCTAAAGCATATTAGCAAAACACTCTAATTTCACCTCCCTTTTCTGAATTACCCTTCCTTTCCCACAGCCATGATGGGTCACAGTTGTGCAAGACTAACCCTCCCATGGCTAGGCAGCTTTCAGAAGACCATAGTGCTTTCTGATGCTGGATTTTCCACCCAGCCTTGCTCTGACAAGCTTCTAAAAGGAGCTGGAGGTTTCCCTCACGTCTTCTGCTGACGCAGTGCCACTTTCCATGCTTTTAACAAGCCTCCCAACTTTTGCCCTAATTGGAGGCAGCCAACGTCTGGATCCGTGCAATTACCCTTCCTTTTCCAGCCTTGCAGCTCAACGGTGGGACAGCACAGGCAGGTTTGTATTATGACTGCTCACCACATGGAAATGGAGGAATTGCCAAATTCACCCCAGGAGGAAAATGAGCAAAGACATTTATACAAAGAGTGGATTTTTTGGCTCCTTCAGTCTGCGAGGCTAGACAGTTAATAATGCTTGCTCCTGTTTTTTCCTCACATTATATGCCACATTCAGCCTCCATTCATTTTGTCTCCCTCATTGCACCGAGCAAAGAGGGAACAGCACTTGCTCAGCAAGGGAATGGGCAAGATGAATTTGCTCACTGCGTAACAAAATGTTTTTTCCTCCTGCTTGGCCTCTGTCTGGGTCTCATTTCTGGTTTTCAGAAGAGAAATTCTTCTCTTCTTCACTTCTCCTCCAAATCTAAAGAAAACTATTTTGTCCAGGTGAGAAATAAAATTAAAAAAAAAACCAACAAAACAACAATATTTTTGACTGTCCTAGGAATTTGTAAGCAGAAAGGCACCAATTAATTCCACATTAAAGTGAAATTAGGCTAATATTAAAACAATAGGAGAATGACAAGGGAGAGATCAGCCTCTAATGTCCTCATTAGCCAGTGCTGCTCCTTGTGAGCTTTCTGTCATGTGCAGGTAGCCGTCTGGTTGCACTTCATTAGCACTGGGGTTAATTACAGCTAAGGAGGCAGGGAGACGGGCCGTCCCTCCCAACCTTGCTGCCATTCTCCTCCCTGCTTCGCCCATCGCTCCTGGATGGAAGTTGATGTTCCCCTTGACTCCAGATGCTCCTCTATTTGTAACGGCAAGACAGGTAGAACAGGACCCATTTTTCAAAACAATAGGTGCAAGCGGTGCCTTCCCCAGAGCCCGGGGTTATTTGAGTAGTGCTGAGCTACAGCGGGACCACTGCACTGCTGGCATGCCATAGATGGAGTGTCATGGATGAAATGGTCTCCGAGTCCTTCACAAACTCCTCCCGCTCCCCTACAACTCTCCGTGTCCTCCTTTTTCCCTCAGCTTTCACAAGATGTTTGCCCCATCTCCATCCTGCGTTGCTTTTTGTCCCCCAGCCCCTCGGTTCCCCTTCTGCTTGCTGGCAGCCGCTCAACTTCCCGAGCCACCTCTTTGACTTTATCTCCTTTTCTCCTTCTGCCAGCCCCAGCTACTTATTTTTATTGTTAAGCTTTGGGATTTTTTTTTTTTTTTTAATTTTTGTGACCCCACTGATAGCAGGTCAGACTGTCTGTCAGCACAACATCGGGTTGTCAGCAGATGAAGGGCAACTTGCAGGGAAGACTTCAAGGAGAAAACAATAATAATTAAAAAAAAATAAATTAAAAATCCCCTTGAAGGGTTGAGACCGTTTCCCAGAGAGGATGCAGAATTCCTCAGGGGTCTTCCTCCAAAAATGTTGGAGGTAGTTGGATGCAGACACATGGCAATAGAGATAGGAATGACTTCAGTGGGAGCAGGGCATTATCTACAGAGGGGCAGGGTACATCTGCCTGAACGCACGAATTACACACAAAACCAGGCACGCAGGCAGCTCAGAGGTTAAGATGGAAACAGTTTTGATTCATGCCTTTGAAAGGTTCCTCCAGCATCAGCTGGAAGGGGAATATACTCTTCATGGGGACCAAATGGAGCAGAGGTAGGATGGAGGATGCATACGGACCTCTGCTGGGGTCTACAAGATGCTGGCAGGTTATGCATGGGCAACTGAAATCCCATCCTTTTTTCCCCACCCCTTCCACCAGCATCCTTACTTGACCTTGGATGGAGACATATTCCTGGACGAGATACACTTTTGACCTGTCTCAGTCCTAAATCACCACAGTCCTGGTAGAGGAGACATGGGGCAGCGAGCCTCCCTTAGCATCAGGGAGAGGTGCCATAGACCCACCGGCGCTGCTGCCAGACCCCCAAAAAAGCACATCCTGCCTGCAAATCCAAAGTGAGAGGAGACAGACCCCAGGCAGGGCCAGGGAAGGAGATCTTCTCAGTGGGAACCTACCAAAGAGGGAGAGCATGTGAACTCATAAGCTGCCTGGCCACGTGTTCAGGCCACGACAAGCGCTGTCCTGTGAAGCGGCAAGACAGCTATTAACTGAAACTGCGAATAAAATCTATTTCTATTGAACCTTTAAAAGTCCTTATGGATCATTTAGGAGCAAGGATGAGCTCTGGTGTGAGCCTTCAGTGGAGGCACGAGGAGCAGGCAGGCAGTGTGCCTTCTTGCCCCTCTGAAAAGCACAGAATGGTTTGGGTTGGAAAGGACTTTCAAGATCTCTCCCACCTTTACAGGGCCATTTATTGATGGCCTTATTACACAGCAGAAGACCAGAACCTTTCTCCAACCTCTCCTCCTCTGTTAATCCTGGCACCGACAGTCATTTGCCTGACAATTTACTCCGTAACTGAGCTTCAATCCCTCTTTCACAACCAACCCTCCTTCATGGAGGTGATGGTCCCCCACTCGTGAGGCCTCAGCTCAAGTGCTGGGTCCAGTTTTGGGTCCCTTTCCACAAAAAAAGCCATTGAGGGCTGGAGTGGGTCCAGAGAAGGGCAACGGAGCTGGT